>MU912013.1:0-90385 GCA_036418165.1 Cooperia oncophora
ATATGCGGTGGAACTATATTTTGCTTCGTTGTCAGAACGACCATTTTTGAAAAAATTGACGAAAAAAATTGTTTTTTAAGCTAGAGTTTGGTGTTGGCATGCGAATTGGTATTGGTAATTACCACATTTTCTGTATGGGGGCATTTTTGAAAACGTCGTGTAAGACGGGATTTTGTGAGATTCATGGGTGGAACTATGATTATGCTTCGCAGTGTATTATAGATAGACAAAGTGTGTGCCATAACATCGACATCTGTTTTTGCTGTTCCAAAATTCTTACGCTTCATTTGGGAACAGTGCGGTTACCAATGTGTTCCTGAGTTCAAAAATGTTTTCTGTTCTCTGGAGTAATTTCATCAAAACTCAGGCATTATTTATAAACAACATTTCACCGTTTCGCATATGTAAAGCCAATCGCGGAAGCCCGGAAAGAGCAAGTCCAGGTCAGGGTTCTTAAAACCGGATCGCCGTAGTGAGTCGGGGCAGGAAAGGGGACAAGAAGCTAACTTCAGTATTACCGCCACGCTACCGTAATCCAAAGCGGCGCCCAGTTAGTTGTAACTCCGCAGTGGACGTACGTACAACACTGAACTTTACGCCAGTAACAGCGAGAATTGTGCGGAAACGCTTGCAGACTTTCACTTTCACTTCACTTTCAAGGATGAACGGAAATTTCGTGCACATTTCACTCATGTTTTCTTTCGACTTAGAGGTTCTATGTTTGGTTTTATATGTTTGGCATACGCGCAGCGTATGCCAAACATATAAAACCTCCAGGTCGAGACATCATGTCGTACGTTGACCATGCTACGCTTACAACGCTTTTTTCTGCTATCTGCAAACCTGGATATAAAAGCCGAATTACTTTGAACCTACTCCAGACCAGAATATTCTTTTATAAGTGTTTTCCCAACTTATCGCATGAAATTTCACTGCAAGCCTAGTGACTGGAAAAGCGAAAAACGTCGCTATTACTAGACACAAAAAGTAGTTATTTAGTGACATGACACTTTTCGTGACGATACCATTGGCACAACTACAGTTCAGACTCAGTTCGCTACAATTGGTAGTTAGATTGGAAAGGTAATTCAGGGTCTCGAGTACAAACACGACTTAGTCCTTGGTGCTGACAAGAAACTTCAGGGTCAGGAGTGTGACTGAAAGTACCAAATACTCTTTTAGACAACTTTTTGGTGGCAAGTTTTTAACAGAATTTCCTCATATTTTGGCGAACTGTGCCCAAGCAGTGCCCGTCTCAACTTTGGCCCTCTAGCTTCCACAGTAAATGTTTGTTCTACTTCAACGCATGATTTCACCAGTGTAGCTAGGTTTTGTGGAAAAAAATTATTCCCAGGTTGAAAAGTCGTAGTTGTGAACGCGACCAACTACATGCAATACCACCTATTCTATCTTTTGAGGCGATGAGGCTAATAAGTCGACCGTAGTAAATTATTGTATATTACAGCGAACTTGGGAAGCCGTCTCTATCCAACACTGGTTAGCATCAAACCTGCAGCACCATCTAAGTGCTTGAAGCAAGGGTAATAGAAGGATAGATCCGTCATTCTCACATCGCAGTCCTCACAACGACATCCGAAACACACATCCGTTTTCTTCCGCCCAGAAAAAGGAAATAACGGCGTAGTTTCAGCGTCCTTGCTGAAGTTTTTAGCGCACCTACGACAGACTTCCAGTTTAAAGGGCGCCGCCTGGGGTTACGGTACCGTGCCGGTAATACTGAAGTTAGCTTCTTGTGGAAAGGGGTAAGCCCGCCTTTGGCTGCACTCTCAGTAGTGCAGGGGTTGACCGATAAAGGACGAAAACAATCGTTAGTAGAAAACGCTGAGGCTGGGCTCGTACACCACCCTACTAGCTGCAGCGATGTTAACTGTGTATCCAAGTGGAGAGATGAAATGCACATCTGCTGCCGAAGTCAGGATGAGTCTTCAAATGGTCCTTGCTAGAATGGTACCTTTTATGAGCAAAATACGGCGCTAGGAGTCGCTCATAACAGCAAGAGCGTTACTGGAATATTATTGAAGCATTTTCTAGGGTCCATAGAGCAACAAGTCCACATCCGCAACATCTCGACGGATGGGGCCAAGGTATTCCGAATACACTATGTGAGATCATTCAGCTAGTGACCAACATTCATGATCAATAAAATATTTTGCAGTTTTTCACTTATTTTTTCCCTCCATGTTCCAGTTGTCCTGAAGTCAAGAAAAGAGAAGAACTATAGATGGTTTTCGTCGCAGAAAAGGCAGTAATAGTGATCCACGTGGGCCGCTCTTGGGGATCACTTGTGGTTTAGGGTGCGCTATACAAAGCTAAGCACGTGAACCCGTCATCGTTCGCGGCCGCCTCGAATCCGAAGAATCACTAGATTGTTGAGGACCAAACCCTGTCGAACATTCGTCACTGCTCCCTGACTTTTGTGCATGATTACATAGCTGTACACGCATGTCGACTAAAACAAGTTGGATGCCAGTAAAAATACTGCTTAACTTGAGTGGTCCGCATGTTACTCGATTGAGAATCCTAAGTTGCCCTCTCATAGCAAGTAATATTCAGAGGGAAATCAAAGTCAGACCACGTGCTCAAGCAGTTTATTTGTCGTTTTTGCTTCAACAGATTTTTTAATATATACTGATGCGTCTCTGTTACTGTAAAACGGAGCATTTCTTTCTCAGAAGGTTATCTAATCACTAGAGGTGAAATTGTTCCGAAAGAATGTGGCCGAGGTTTTTTGGCATGAGGTATCCTCGGCGTCCGCAGCAGTCTTTAAAAAGCACCGCAAGCTTACAGTAGCAAACATCTGGGATGCCTCTATGCGTATGGTACGCAAGCTAGTCGCTCTTATTCTCCATATAATGAGTTTTTGTAAGAGTTATAGCACCTGGCACTTTTCGAACTACAAGATGGGCAAGTCATGCTCAGCGTTTGAGTGCTGATTATAATATCGGAAACAAATGAAATAGCTCTTCCCCGATAGAGCGCCATAATTGGAGATTTTGACCACGATGTTTTAATGAGAAATGAGGAGCTCTCAGCTGTTCTCTTCTAGGGAGCGAATGGAACTGGCTGAATGACCAGAGAAATGCTGAAATTCTTTTGATAAGTGATTTTAATAGAGCTCAGGTGTGCTTTTTGCCATAAAAAGTATGCGAGGAAACAGACGCCTACGCACCACTGTGCCTTCACCCTCCACTATTTTCTCCAGCCTGCTGACGAATGATGATAGAATAGAGCAGGGTTCAGGACTTCCCTATAAAGCAAAGCTCATTCTTAGAAATCCAAGACCATGCGACGCAAGACCTTTGACGCTAGTCTAATGATCTGTTGGGTCGGCCCATAAGTAATGGCGTTTTTCCCCCACTCGTAATATGCGCTGAAGTAGAAAACTTTTGCCATTAAGTTATACTACTTTGCAGAAAATTCGTTGCCCTAGGAGATATTCTTCCTAGTTTTCTTGAATTTCCTCCTTCCACTGATATTTAAGCGCTCAAACCGGAGTGTCATGTCGACGAAATTGAGCATTTTCGACAGCCTATCTTTTACACCTCTAATTAAAAAGCCAAAACCGTATGGACCAGTTGCTAAGTATATGACCAAAAGGCTATGTCTATTATAAATGCTTACAATAGTTAAAGTGATTCGAAGGTTTCAGTTTCGTCCTCACAGACAAGATCGAACCTAATCCCTATTCTGTCCAACTGAGAGCTTACGGAATTACCTTATTAACTGAGAATCATGTCAAAGATTGAGGAATCGTTAGAGGTCATAGAATGTTTTCTCCCCATTATGAACCACCACCCTCAGCAGATGTAAGACGTTTGAAAGTTAGTGGGGAGGTACTGCAGGCAGTCGCTCTCCAAGAGCGCTCCCCCCACGCGATGCTCTTTAACAAAATCCTAATTCTCAACTCTTGTTCGCTTGAACAAACTTCAAGCTCTCACATGAAGCATCTTTTCTTGCTCATGTATAAATATATATCACAAGTTTTGAGCTCCTGCTGTAGTTTGAGAGCCGAGATAAAATGCAAAACGTTGTTGTCAAAAACTTACTTTTTTGCCGACCCGAGTTCCCATTTCAATGAATTAAAAATCGACAAAAATCAAGAAATGTAGGATGCCTTTTGCGTTATCTTATAGAGCGGAAAATTTTCTATCAAACGGTGTAGAGCACTTTGGGGACCATTGTCATACTCCGTATAGAAATTTGTAGGACAAAAAACGCCATTACATTAATTATTAGGCTAACCTAATGGTTAACCTCAAAGAAGTGGTAATCAGATGGATCACCTCTTCAAGGTCCACTACTTAGCGCTACGTGTCCTTTTAGTTCTTCCTATTGACCGATAGCGCATTTACCGCTTGTTCATATTAGACACATGGTGACATCTTTAAACTTTTGTGCTGCGAAACGGTACAAGTGAGTCATTAGGTAGGAGTTTCTAAGACCCCACAAGTGCGGCTTATTAAGCTTCGCTGGTTGTCATTTGGTAGCGCTTCCAAGCATACAATCCTTAACATCAGCTGTACGATGTCAACAAGAATTGATGTGCTCTGTTTTTACTACTATACGAAAACGAAGCCTCCACCCCTGGCGCGTGAAACTACACTTTTCGTGGGACATTTCTAGTGGGAGTTGAGAGTCGACATTTAGCACTAGTGATGCGGAACCTTTTACTATTTCATTTACTGAAAAAATGATCTAGCAATGTGCAATCCTCCTCTGAGGGAATCATCCATTTGTTTGGCAGACGTTTTGATGGCATGGAAATCTTCTCAATTTCTTTTTATGCTTTAATATGTCCCTTGCGTAGGTTTGCGATCTATTCATCGTACATTCATCAAAAGCGAGAAGAGTCCCCCGTAGGACATTCTTGGATAAACTTCGCAGCAAACTACAAGTTCCTGGGAAAGTCTCTGACTGATGATAGCTTGCGCTTAAATGTGCTTACTTTCAGGACAGCAATAGATAAGGCGCCGAAAGGCGGCGACGGGCCGCTCAGGGCATAGACATGACTCGTTGAGAAATGTTCGGTCTCAGGGGACTAAGAAAAGCACGAACGGGACATGAAGTATGTTTCACTCATTGGGAAGTGACAGTAATTTGTTGGACTAGTTCTAGTATTACGAGACTCTTTTCATTGCTTGTGAATGCAGCAGCTGGTTTACAAGTAGTTTATTTAATGAGAGCGAGGTGGGCACTTAGGGATCCCATATGGTGTGTTATGGGAGTGACACATAAACCCCGAAAAAGGATGGGTGTATGCACATTCCGATTGGAATGCACGCCTAAGTGCAGCCTGCCAAGCGGCCATGAAATTTCCCATTCTGGTAAGTAAGTAGTATGTACCTTTCCTCACACTCACAGCCCTTCTCATTTCCCAATACAATTAATCGCATTTTATGAGCATTATCTAGGTTGCACTTGTTCTTTGAATATGTAAGCTGTACGTAACCTAATTAATAAGTATGTGCCTGTTCAAAAGGTTCTCAGTCAATGCACGAGGGTAATGCTAGCTGCTCCAGCAATGATATCACCGACATTTTGACGGCCAATAAGAAAGTAAAAAAAATTCAAGGAATAAGAACTGCAAGGCCCACCCAACAACAGGCACATTTCCCTGCGTATAAATGGCCAAGTCTTAATCACTTGTTTTTTTAGGGTTAAAGGACCATAGTGATGTCATCAGAGATCAGCTCTCTGATGATACCTCCGCTCACAATTCATCAACAGAGCCACAATCCGGTATCGGTCCAAGACAAATGTGATCTAGGTTAATGGTTTGAAAGTCTTTACGGCCGCGCAACGCTACGTTTCATTGGTGTAGCTCCTCGATAGCCATGGCTCCACCCACAGTGGTCTCTGGTCATCCCTCAGCTGAGTTCAACTGGCGACCTCGTACTTCAGGCTCTCCTGAATGTCATTCATATTTACCGTGTTAAGCGGCTCGCCGACAAGAAAACTTCTCAACGTGGACGCTGATGAAAATACGGAAACGGAGTCCTGCTGTCCTTATTCCATCAGACGTCGAAACTCCGAGTTATCCACGGAAAGTCCGGTGTCGTTCGAAAGGCCTATCCATGCAACGACGGTAGAACCACACGATCTCCCTTACCATGACTTTCCTAGCGTACATTCAAAACCTAACCCTATTCCGCGGAAACCCGATTATGACTCGGATTCAGAGCAGCGACTTTCCTTCAGGGCAGACACCAAAGAATATCAAGACAAGCCTAAGGTGCTAGTCGAATAAAAAGCCTATATCAAGTAAATTGCGATGGGAATTTCAGGATTTTCGCCGAGCGACAAAGTTCGCAGCATGTCACAGTACTCAGCTGAAAGACACCATGATCGACTTCGGCGAGACGACTACTGCTCACGGAATTCCAATGGTAAGAAAAATTTTCACGTCCTTACGCTCTAATCGAACTCTTAATGAATTCAACTTTCGATTTGCACAAGCATTCTCTTTGCTGAACAGTCGGGCGCAAAATATTTTTTATCGCCAATTATGAAGCTGTTGAAGAAATTATATTAGAACGTGTACATGTGGGGGGAGGGTACACGTGCGGGCGTGTGAGCGTTATGCTATTCCCAGATAGCTGGCCGCAAATCGACGTTTGGCAACGCACGATGTTACCATCCAATACTCTAGGTATAGAGCGTGGCGCATTCCAGAAGGGGTTTGATTAATGACAAATATTTTGCGTTCTCCGAGGTATCCAACGATAATAAACTTTTTAGCATGAAAAGTTATGGAAAGTTTACTGGGAACAGGAACAAGTTCAATAAACCCTTTTGATTTTTTTACTGAATCACATATTCAGTGGAAATACAGAATTCGGCAATCATAAGTACTTAATCCAGTCTAAAACACATATTCCACTTACCCAAATTGATGGTGACATTGTTGCCACCAAAATGTCGGTAACACAGCGAAAACAAACGCGTTTTTGAGCTCCATAAACTTGCAGCTAATTGGATTGTCCCATAAGGAAAAAGTCTCATTTCAGCGGTATATCTATTAGATGTTTGCAAACTTCAAGCAAATTGAGAGGGGTTCTCAAAAAGGCCGCTGAATAATGCTCTCTAAAATCTTTTTATTTTTACTCTGATGAGCTTCTCTCGTCTTTCCGATGGCTTTGCTGATCATCCTTTCAAATGAGCCCAGGAATAAAGGCTATTCGAAATCTAGGCGACGCCACCAGTTTTTTTGAGCACTTACCAAAAACCTGATGTCCCTGTTAAAGGCTCGCCTATCTTACATATATTGATGAGTATGTGCCTGTTATTATACTTCACAACAAAACTCAGTAATTGGCACCTATTCCCATTTTTGCTTTACAAGTGTGGTACGAAACCTTTAGGAGCTGAGACCTCTTCCTCACACTGACCAGTATAGTATGGTAGGTCGAAGTGGCCATTCTAAATGAGATGTATACCGGCCGACGCGTCTTTGGATAGTGATTCAGAATCTGCTTCCCAAATCTGCCAAACGATTCTCCGAACAAAGTTATGGAGGTTTATATGGTTGACCACTAGGATTGTAGGGCTCAACGCGGCCAATGTTCAATGCAATATACAAACGGGGCGTGACTGGGCAGCAAACGTGTTGCGATGGACTAGTGGGTAAGCGATCGGTGTCATGTTTGTGCGGTCAATGGATCGAATCTTCTTAGGTCGCTGTTTTGCATTTTTTTGAAAATGCTCTCTACAGTTTTTAAAACCATTCTTACGTAGCCAGGAGACCTAATCCTGCCGAAAAATGTTACTTTTGAAGGAATGGAGCCACTCTGGAAGAATTTTGAGGAGCACCCCTGAATGCCCTCATTCGTTCCGTTCCGGTGTCCCATTCGTTATGTTATGGTGTGGCGCCAAGCTGGCCCCAAATGCCGCGGCGCCAAAAGTGATTTTCATGCTTGTGATCAGGACCGTCTGCCACAAATGAGGTATTTAGCGAAAATACTCCAATGCCCAGTGGAATTCTAGTCGAGGATAGTGCCAGCGGCCTTGAGGGATGTATTGCCCATGGTTACCCCGCTTCGAATTTGGTCAAAATCTCAGACAGTGACTAAAAACTCTCCTCCATGACTCACTTGATCCCCAAAAACACGATTATCACATTCATTCAGCGCAAAAACGCTTGCGACGTGCACAAATTCGTCCTCTCACACGGGCTCGTGCACAAATTCGTCCTCTCTAGCGTCACAGTCGCTAGAATAGCCGGGGTATGCGGAATGCGAACACGATATTCCTATGAGAAATGGGTGTAGTGTTACTTCTTGATGTCCTAGGCAACCTCTGGTTCGGAATTTGTGCGAATTTGGGGGGTTTCTTGTGCCTTACGTACATGGTAAAAATAGGGACCACCAGGTCAAAAACCTGCACAACTCTCCTCAGAGAATTGTTTAGCAGATATGGAACACCGATTTGTAATCAGCTTCCAAAAAGGCATCAGATGGTGTACATCTCATTTCGAATGGCCCGCTTCGACCAAACATCCTTTCCTGGTGAGCAGAAAGGTCACCCTTCTAGACACACATGCTATGTTGAAATCCTTCAAATGAGCCAAACACTTTTACGATATGCTTTGGCACGTTTTAATCCGATTTCCTCTAATCGTCCGATTATTCAGCCTAATTTTATTCATTCGTACGCTTGGAAGTAAAAGTAGCCACGCTGTGCAAGCTCCAATTGTTGAGGGCAATTGAAGAAATGTTTCAGTTTCAATGTTTCCAGGAAACATAGGAGGTATTTCTGGCAACCGTTGCACTTGTCAAATCATATGTAATTGGATAACGAGAGGGATGCTGAAATCTCAAACTCCCTATATTTCAGCCTATTTTATAGTCCAAAACCTCAGTGATGATAGGTACCTAGGGACCTCCAAGTGTAATATGTACATACAAGTACAACAAAAGGTTTGGAGACGATTTTTACTTCATAGCTGATAGTTGCCAACTTCCCTTCAAAATAGCTCGAAAGCCCATCAGTGCACACATCTAATGTGACCAGCTTTTCCCAGAATTGTATAGAAGAAAATTCAATAATTCCAGATCCTCAACACTTCACGTCCTTCTCTACGAATTTTCTGGATCATATTCAGCACCGTTTCGCTCATATGTTTTGTTTTCCAATGTTTACTGGTAATCGAAAAGTATCAGAAGAAAGAGAAAATTGTCAATGTAGAAGTAAGTGTTCATAAAGTTTTCTTTTCTAGTTCCTGAATGTTCTTTTTCTCAACCTTTTCTGGATTTTGAGCTTGGGTGCTATGCAATCAAGACGTGCTGGCCAGCCTAGTCCATAAGGTCCAGTAGTTTTTACATGTATCGTCGATGCAGTTCATTCCCTCTGATCAGTCATTTGGAAAATCCTAAGAACATGCGTGTGGCATCCGCGCCAATTTTTACTGGCCGTCTCCTTCGGTGGTCAGGGGGTGAAGGATAATATCACAGCGCTCATATAATTGGTTCAACTCGCTTTTCAAATCCGCGCCTCGCCTTCGAATCATTTTATTCTGCAGTGGACTCAAAATGAACGGGAACAACGTTCTGTCAGTGCAGTTACCCGACAAATGGGTTCAAGCCTTGCCGACAATAAAATCCATTTGCGGGTGCAGGCAAAAGCTGTCACTCATTGTGTTAGACGCCTACCGCCTACTGGATTGACAATCTCGAAAGCTTGAGTAGCTTGTTGAAGTTGAGCACGACCATCGTGATACTTGTCAAAGTGTTATGACGGTCGTACAAAGTTTTCTCTTCCAAAGTGCAAAATACCTCATCTACCTTGAATGTGAGATTTCGAAATTCACGGGAGCCTGGTTTAATACTGGAGCTGGAGCTACCAGAATGAGCTTACGACTTGTTCAACTAATCGGTACCAAGACTGAGAGACAGCGCAAAAGTGTTTATTAAAACTCCAGGCTATTCGCTGTGCTCCTCATTCAAGCTCACTAGCGAGCTGCAGGAGCTGAGAGTGTGGCGCAGCCCAGAATGTTGTGGCCCGCGCTTTTGTTTCTAATTCCATAGAGCTACATATAAGTGATGTTCGACAGTGCATGACAGGTTAGCTGAACAGCAGCGTTTCAGTTAGAATTCGAATCGGCCCCATTTCCTGCCATTACTGTCTGTAACCTGAATCCGTTCAAGAATCACTTGGCAAGGAGCGTCCCGGAGATAAGTGAAACGGTAATATTTACTGGTAATTACTTTTCTTTTACTGCACCCTACTTGATAACCTTTTTCAGTTAGATGCATTTCATCAAGCAGTCACATACAGTAATAATGCGAATAATGAGGAAATCAAAAGAAGGAAAAGAGATAGCAAGCACGGTAAGCTTTGAAGGTCGGGCTATCACTGAGGTAGGCCGTCCCTTCAAGGATCACATTTACTTTCTAAGGAACGTCACCTCGCCATTTACATTAGAACTTACAGGGAGATTTCGTTTCGTTCAATACGAGGCAGTCTACTCGGCTTGTACTTGTACCCGTGGACCAGATGCCGAATGTGTAGGGAATGATGGTGTACCTCTCGACTTGAAAAGTGCCTGCATTTGCAATCTGGATCGGAACGATGGTAGTACTTGGCCATGCTACAGCACCAGGTAGGAAGATTTCTTCGATGTTGCTTAATTGAACTTAGACCGTTATAAAGCGGAAGGTCGGAGCATGGTTTGTTGGGCTCCATTCAGGTTCCGCCATAACGCGCGTCCTAGCTCGTCGTAGCGCGTAGATGCGCGTCATCGTCTTAGTCTTAACGCAGCGCAGCCTCGCGCAGATGGAATTCGTAGTTGTACCTCCACAAACGCTCCATGCCCCCACCAAGGTGATTAATGATCCAGTGTTGCTACCACCCGTCGGATTGCTACTCGGTCAATGACGTGAAAAGTATCAGGTAATGCCAGAGGCACTTTAACATGGGCAATCAGAAGTACTTGTGTAATTAAACCAATTAGGTAGGCTACGGTAGCTGTTATTCATCGCGCATTCTTGCCATGAAAGTTTTTAATGCCCTGCAAACGCTAATGCTCAGTAATTTGAGAAGCATTTTATCATAATGCTTTTTATAGTACTGCATTGAACAGATTTCTTTGACCAGGTTTATTTAGCACATGGGTCGAGACTATCTGTCCTGAATGTAATGATATCGGATACTGCAATGTGCCGGACAGCACCGGCAATGATTCTATACCTTGTGTTTGTCAGGTGGTGAGTAAACCTGTGCAGTCTTTCCGACCTGGGAATGTATTGTAATCTCTGTTAGCTCATTCACAGCAGTCCTGAGTACTACGTCAGCAATTAATTTATTTATCTCTCAGAAGATGGGTTACTGTGTACTACGCAGTGAGGAACGGCTTAAGCGTGTATGGGAATTTCGAGGCAGGAAAATGCCATCAGCAGACAGCCCATTTCGAGACGACTTCCTTGCACATTTGAAGAATCTCGGTTACGGAAACATGACCGATCAAGTAGCCATTACTACTCGTGCTAAAGAAAAGTAAGTTAATATTGATCGAATTCTGGTATTCATCACGTCGAAAAGGTACAACACAGATTCCCGCGAAGCTAGTGATATGAGAAAAGAATGTTCACAATTAACCTGTTGTCTCAGTCAACTAGTCGAAATCCCTCTTGAAATATGAACCATTATCGGTTTTGTGACTCAGAATCAGGACCTGAAGAATTATCCTGGGAGGGATCATCCAAGATGAAAGGTCTTGCCATCCTCGATGGTCACCTTTCTCAACCGACGCCAATACAAACACTCAGAGACAGTCCTCGCGCTCGAGTAATGCGTAGGCCTACTTCTATGTACAAGTAGTCTGGCCCTCAGTGTATGAGATTATCCCGCTTTTGCGGCTTCACTACGGGTGCAGTTCGGCGACGGGGGGGGGGGCATTTTGCACGTTTGCTACTTCCCATCGACGTGTCGACCTATCTAGGCAGCCTCTTCTCAAGTTGGCAGGTTTCACCATGATGGCTTGACGACCTTGCTCCAGCCTCACAATAGTGCACAGGTTTCGCCAGAGTGAGACTTGTAAACCGGAACTAGTGAAGCAATCATAAAACAAAATGCCTCCTCCGTTCCCGAACTGCGCCCACTATGAGTAGGAAGGCGCTGCGGCTCTCAGAAGTACCACTTCTAACGCTTCCCGTTGTCGCGCCCACCGGAACTCAAAGAGTGTTCCTGTCACCAATTCAGTTTTTACACCGCGTTTTCCTTTAACTTTCCTTCTAAAATGTATTGGCAAGGAAACAATAATTGAACCACAGTCGGCAGGATATCGGTTTGCTGTAATTGAAGTCAATTCCCGCGATCAAGGGTCAACAGGTAGCAGGTGCTCAATCATGACCAGGTGCCCATCAAAAACTCATCAGTAGAGAAAGAAGCGAAAAAAGTACTGGGAACATCTCGAGCACAGCCCCTAGCAGTGAGGCCGGCGCCTTGGACGAGTTTATCATGAGGACGAGCCCAAGTTGCAGGATTCTGTGTGCAACCAATTTTAGGCAAGAGCATAAGAAATCGCCCCCAAGACGCTCCAGGCAGCGCTACGTACACATGGGATTCCGCTTGTAAGACGTTGTCTTGGAGAGTTGCAATATGCGGTTGCAGTGCTGGCAGAACTGCGCCTCTGCCTTCCTTTTACCTTGCCATTTCGAGTGACAAAATGGATATACTTCTCTGCCAGTGCGGAAAGCGCTGCCAAAATGCACGGAGGCATTCCGCGGATCACATGTTCGCGGGAAGTGTCTTCAAACGAACAGGTCAGAGAGTAACTCGTCCAGAAAGGCGTGCCAGATCCTTACTGGGGTCTTATCTACAGATTCGTGCTTTTTTTCCTCACCTCTGCAGTGATTTTAGGGCTAATGCCGTTTGACTCCAAGAATTTCGGCACCGAGCCTCATTTTAAATTTGCCTAAGTCACCAAATTCTGCTAAAATTTTGTATATTAGGGTAGTTTAACATCCTGATTAAAGAATATGTCATTCGCTCTTGTCGCTGCGCTAATGGATGACACTACGATTACCTGCGCTCTGCCAAGGCTGAGCCTAGGAGGTGATCCTAGTGTCCTCTCTTGGCGCCAGCGACAAAAGTGAATGTCATATTCTTAATCAGGATGTTAACTACCCCTATATACAAGTTTTTGGCGGATTTGGTGACTTAGGCCAATTTACAAATGGCTGGGTGCCGAAATTCTTGGAGTCCAAACGGCCATTAGCCGTGATTTAGCGACTATAGGCTTTTTATGAACGCTGTTATCCATTTTCCCAATCGCGGGGCTTTTCTTCAATCGTGTACTTTTGATTGGCCAAAACATGAGCAGATACAGTCCCATCATTGCGGACCGGTGGTGGCGTGTCAGCCAGAAGGAGTGCGCACCACTGTTGAACCGTTCTCAGCCTTTTTGTTGAAACGCGTAATGCGACAAAAAGTGGTAGAAAACGTGAATAATACGAAGGATATTATACAGTAATGTCACTTGCCCGCTTCGCAACTGGTGCAGAACGACTTTGCCAAACCGCACCAAATGCAGCCGCACTGCCACGCCCCACCGGTCCGCAATGATGACGACTGTAGATGGACCAGAGAGCGCGTGCACCTTTTATAGGTCCTCAACAGTTTATAGCAGTAACTCGTAAGTGGTAGCGAGAACAACGTAGAAAAATCGATAGATCTTCTGAGAGGTTTTTTGAAGGGAAGATGGATCACACTCCCCCAAAAATGAAAAGCATAAGAGCAGGCGCTGTACTCCTCGTTTAGACTGATTTTGAAGATGTCTTCCCTGCCACCACAAAGACGTGCTGCTCTGGGATATGGCAAGGCGGAGCTCATCAAGCAGTGCTCTTTCAATAGTATGCAGTGCGATATCGAGAAAGAATTCAAGTAATCAATAATGTTAAAATTGATTCTGTGATGAAATTCTTCGAATACTGATTACCTAGGCTACATATTGACCCGTCGTTTGGTAACTGCTATACTTTCAATGCGAATCCTGAGAGAGTGCTGGCCAGTAGTCGAGCAGGGCCTAGCTATGGTGAGTAATCTCCTTGAGAGCTAAAACGTAGCAAAAAAACAATTTGGGATTGTAAGACTCTTCTCGGATACCTCCCTGGTGAGACCTGTCTCCAGTAACATCTGAAGGCAATGGCTACGATTGCTGGAGGCGGACGATTGTTGCTAGCATTATTGGTGGAAGGGCTGCTAGATGGCGTCTTGCACCCCACTCAGCCCTTCCGCCAGCGACGCTGCCGACAACCGCCCGCCCGCTCCCTGCACTAGTGTGCACTGCCTCTATACACTGTATGTCCTGCGAGGAGAGACAATGCTCATTTCAATTCACTTTGTGAAAATATTCCAGGAAACCCATAGGTTATTTCGTAGGGTTACGTCTGATGGTGTTCGTGAACTCCTCGGACTATCTACCCACAACCGAATCTACTGGCGTTCGGATTACAATTCACAGTCAACGAGAGTGCCCTTTTCCGGATACATTCGGATATTCGGCTCCAACCGGAGCCATATCGTCTTTCGGCATTTCACTTGTAAGGGACTTGATGGATATTTCGAACTATCCCTTTGGTCTAATGACTGCTATTATAGAGAAAGGTAACCCGACTGCCAAGCGGTGGCTGTTTCAACGCTGACAGTCCGCTACCACTGGGTTATATTTACCGGGATTACATTTATGAGCCTGAGGTAAGTGTTGCTGCAATGATGCTAATTCCAACAGTGAAACAATGCAATTCAGGGATGTTACCGTAACTGCTATCAGAAAAGAATAATCAATCAATGTAGATGCGCCGATCCACGATTTCCAAGACCGTCGGATAGAATAAATTATTGCGATATTCGCAACGACATTATAAGTAAGTACTGCAGCTTACCCATTCTTCATCTTGTGTACACGGCTCTGACACCAGGGGTCCACTAAAGATGAAGGATCGACCGATTGAGATGTTGCCCATTTCATGATTTCCCATTTTTCAAAGTCTTTTCTCTACTTTGCCATTAGTAAGCTAACAAAGTAACAAATCGTTGAGCACAGCTCGTTTTCCTAGTTTCTGATGTCAGCGTATGGAATCGTAACATAAGTAATTCAGGAGAATGTTTATCAGCTGAAAGTATTCGAATGGTCAAGCGGAAGTCATGCAGATGTACTCATGCTTGCCAACAGGACGTGTATACTACCACATACTCAGCGGCGAAGTGGCCGTCCAGCAGTACGAGAATGGAATGCAACGAAAAAGACTGCACCTCGTACTATAAGTAAGACTGATCGTCTTGTAGCAAGAATATTGATTTTTGATGTTTTAGTGATATGACTCTTGCCTAAACACTGCTTTAGATAGATCCACCCACATATTGCAGCCCCTCCTTTTAGTCTACGATTTCCAAACGAGTGGAAACTAGACCAAACAACAGTTCCTCGTGACAAGCCCCCACATTTAGCCCTCATCCGAAACTTCAAGAAAGGCTCAGAAAAAAGATGCACCACCAAAAACACTGGCAAATTACTCTCATGCAAGCCAACAAGCAATGCGAAATGACCAGCATCGTGAAGTCCTAACTTTTGCTCATCCAAGGTAATGTATGTGCTACGCTGCTGTATTCGCGTCTCTATCATTAATGTTGCAGCACATCATGTGCATTGCCGTGTCCGCACCTCTATCTCTATCATTGCTGTAGTAGTGCGTGGAGCCGCTCTGGCGTGTCCGCACCTCCATCGTGCTGTTGCAGTGCACGATGCTGCAGTGCCGTGTCATCACCTCTATCATTAGCGTAGCAGTGCGTCATACTCCATTGCCTTGTCATCACCTTCGTCATTACTGTAGCAGTGCGTGGTGAACACCGAACGGTGCGCTAATGCCATCGCTAAAATTTGTGAAGCGGAGCTAGAGCTGTAGAGAACCCGGGTGTGTGGAAGACCACAAAGTGCTAAAGTATCAATTAATAAATGGTGAGCATAAATTTGTAAGTGCGTAGATGGATTACAATAGTTCAACACAAAGTTTGTTCGGATCGACTTATCCAAACGCTATAAAAAGATCTTCCCGCATGGAAGAAGCTACTCACCATTGCAAGTTACATTGCTCCACCACTTGAAGAGCGTAATGCACGGCGCACACTCGGTCGAAATTGATCGATGACAACCAAACACTTTCACTCAAATTGACGAAAATATGTATTTTGAGGGGGTTTAAGGTTTCCGAACGAATATTCTTACAATGGCACAAAAGGAGTGGATATTTCGCGCTGAAAAAAAGCAGTTCAAAGTCTCCCGAGCGGGAGTCTCAGGGATTGCATATGAAAGAAGTTATAGTCGCTCAGAGCATAAAAACTCGCGAGCGACTTGCCAAACCATCTAATACCCATCCACGATATGACTCGAAGGGAAAGATTCGGATTGAGTGTTGTAAGAAATCGCAACGGTTGATGCATTGCTTGAACATGCCGCCTTCCGATTCCCAACAATGCGTACTAAAAAAAATCGTGATTTTCAGGGAAAGATCTCACAGTTTTTTTTTGCCGGCAACTGTGCTCCTGCACTTTTTGCGTTGCGATCGCAACGCGCCCGCGAGCTGCAAATAGCTATGAATCTAGTCTCCCCGTCAAAGCCAACACCTGGAGCCGAAAGGGATCGTACCGGAACCCTCTTCGGGGGGGGGGGGGGGTGATCCATCATTGCTGTTGCAGTGCATGGTGCTGCACTACTGTGTCCTCACCTCTATCACTGCTGTGGCAGTGTATGGTGCTGCACTACTGTGTCATCACCTTCATCATTGCTGTGGCAGTGCATGGTGCTGCACTGCCGTGTCCATCATCTTCTACTGCTGTTGCAGTGCATGGTGCTGCATTACCGTGTTACCGCCTTCATCATTGCTTGTGGCAGTGCGATGGCGCTGCAATTCCTTGTCATCACCTTCATCACTGCTGGGCAGCGCATGATGCTGCATTCGTGCCACCACCGCCATCATTGCTGTCTCAGTGCATGATGCTATCCTGTTGTGTCCACTATTCAACGTTGCAGTAATAATCAGTAATAATATGTAATATCCGGAAGCGGCCGTTGTCACCCATTACTGGCTGCGTGGCCTTAGACTTGTTCCGGTACGCGTTTGCCAAGTTATTTACCATGCTCCTTTGTCTGAATTCGATAAAGGAGAGCATGTGTGGCGAAAATGAAAAATTCGCCGCGAGTTCCTGCCTCCCTGTGGTCATTTTACCATATGCCACCTGTCTTTCACCACATGTCCCACCTAAGAGCCCTAAGACCTGGTACAGGTGCAAACACCACTGAGGTGTATAGACTATCAGCCAGCCGTCGATGTGTGTGCTAGTCTCCCGCCAAAACTGCACGGGTTCAGAGTACGGACGGTGGAAAAGTCGTAAATTCCTTGCTACCCCGCGTTTGTTGCAAAGCTCAGCTATTTACTAAACACTGTCGGCGGAGCGCGCGCGGCGCGGTCGCGTGCAGCTCTCTTGGCTTTTTACCAAGTCCTGTAATTGCGCTTTGGAATACAAGTACAACGCAGTTTCTTCATGCGGATAACATTTAAGGTTCTGCAAAATAGGAACAGAAGATGATGACGAGGGCTGGAACTCAAGAGCAACTCTGCTGCTTCTGCAACACCCTCGCAGGCCGCGCATTCCCACAAAACATCAAAATAAAAACGGCTTAAGCGTCCCACTCGTTACTTTGAAGCATTTCTATAGCATTAGAGCCGGATTCGAGCCGGATCGCAGAAATGCACACGCGATTTTAATTTATTGCGTTTCCTTAGTTTTTTCAACTTTGTTGTATTAGGTTGGAGGGAAAGTTCTGTCACATTTTTTCAAATTAGACTTTCTTTTTACAGAGAGGCGTACAAGATCAAAATTACAGCAATGTTATTGGGAGATCCTTGCCAGTTTTTGGACAATTCGTGGATGCCATCGCTTAACAATGCACGCCGGCGCGACGCAAAGTTGGACATCATCTCAACTTTGACTTGGGCTTAAGTCGTGGAGGTTTTCTCGGCTGTATAACGGTTGAATACGGGAGGCGACTGGCGCTCAGAAAGAGCAATGTCTGGACTACACCGGTGCAAGGGGAGAGCTATCCAGCTTTATTGCATGAAGTACGGCTCACTTTTTTTGACAAGCTGTGCTGCACCAGCACATTGAAGACGGACTGACAGATGGATTTTGCCCTCTGCTTGACGATTCGCTTCAGATCTCGTAGCTGCCTTGCGTGCGGATTGACCGAGGAGGCAGCGTCTTCATCCAGTAGTTTCCCGACCCACCGCTATCTAGAGCTGAGTTTGCAGGTACTCCCGAACCTCACTTCGTCATTCACACCGTAGGTTCCCGCCTGAAGAGCCAGCGTCGTGGAAGATTGTCTGATGACTGTAGACATTGTCCTTGTGAAGCTTCGTTATTTCGGCGTCGACAGCTGCCATGCTGGCGCCAGGGTGGTAGAAGAAGTAAGTTCAAGGAAGCGCTTGAAGGGGTCGGTGCTGGGGGTAGCTGATAACATTCTTGTCCATGATGCAGAATAAAGATGAGCAGGAGCCGAGCCAGTAACACTAATAGAAAAACCAATCCTTAATGTATAAATGCTCACATTATCAGTTAGCCCTCTTCAGGTAATAGGCGAATACTTGGTTCAAAAAAGTATGACAGAACATTCCCCCCAACCTAATATTTACATCTACATTCGTTGTTGTTCATTTCTAGCCTTTGTCATCTTCATCACCTTCTGTTCGAACTTTGAAGCATGAGCAATACCACAAATGTTAGGAAATTGTATTTTGCTTGTATTGTCATGTTTTAATTGCATGCTGTCCGTTTTTGTTGTCATTTTCTGTGGGAATGCGCGGCCTCTGAGGGATATTGCAGAAGCACCACAGTTGCTCTTGAGTTCTAGCCCTTGTCATCATCTTCGGTTCTTATTTCGCAGCACCTAAAATGTTATCCGCATAAAGAAACTGTGTAGTACTTGTATTCCAAAGCGCAATTACAGGAATTGGCAAAAAGCCAAGAGAGCTGCACGCGACCGCGCCGCGCGGATGGTGTTAGCATGAACGTGAGGGCGGTGTAGCAAGGAATTACGAATTTCCCACGGCCCCGTACTATGACCCCGTGCAGTTTTGGGCGGGGGGGGGGACACGACACATCGACAGCTGGAGGGCTGATAGTCTCATACACCCTCAATGTGTTTGAGCGTACCATGTGTCTTTAATCACCCATGGTGTTCCAGTGAACACGCTGCCATGTTGGAGATTTATTACGAGCAAATGAGCTATGAAGTTCTCCGCGAATCCGAGTCTTATTCCATAGTTAATCTCGTGTCGGATATCGGAGGCCAAATGGGGTTGTGGCTTGGTGAGTACAGACTATAGTATAAATGCAACTGGAAAAGACTTTCTCAAAGTGAGCTTTTCAGGTGCCTCTGTACTGACGGCTATCGAAATCGTAATTTTCTTGTTCAATATTGTAGTGATTGCAATCAGCGGTCGACTTCGGTCTAGCGATTCTTTCAACCAAGGACGAGAAAGAGCAGCCAACGAAAAGTCCCATGGAGCACCAAACCTCTCCAGAAATGAAAACTTACGATAACAACTGAAGCTGGCATTAGAGAGTGTTACTTTCGCTATTCCTAGGAACTGTTGAATTGTAATTATCCATTTGATACAACTAACTGTTTGACCGTGACTTTGATCTCTTTTTTTTGTTTGCCCCGTTTACTGCAGCGCTACAACAGCACGTGATTTAATTTGTTACGAGTATTCTTACACACAATTCATCGTATCATTTTGGGTCTTTGTATAAATGTTGTCTTGCGTTATCCGAACTACTTTCTGTTTGAGTGCTCTCGTTCTTCTCGGTATCATTTTAGATGTGTTATAGCTTATTAGGATCATTAGACTTTCATTTTTTTGGGAAAAAAAGTTCAAAATTTTTCAGAAATCTCATCAAGACACGAGGATGTCAAAGTCGCATTGGACACTGTTAGGACTGGAAAAAAAACCTGACAATAGGCTTTTATTGTTAGAAATAATCGATCTCTTATGAATACGTTGGGCAGCATGTGCACCATTTACACTACCATCTGAATTCGAAGTGACGGCTTGAAACAGGTCCCGAAGTGAAAATCGACGAAAAAACGTCTGGACAAGGAAAGGACACGTAGAATTATCGCAGGAACTTCAATTTCACTTTGTTCCTGGCAAACTTTATCAAATAGTTCGAGGATTTCTTGAGAACGAGTTATCCAATCAGAACTCTGAAAGTGCTGCTCAAATGGTGCTGACATAGTGCCACATCTGTAAGTAGCAACCATAGTCGATAGATATTGTAATTTTACATTATGAATTGTAGGGCCACGCCCATTTTTTCTGGTCACGCCCATGAACGCATGCCGTGGGTGGGGATCGCCCGACAGAATAAATAAATCCTAGAATCCCGTAGAAATACTCCCAAGCTAACAATTTTGTCTGGCGTTATATGCAAGGTTCAAATGAACTGAAAGTTCCAGCTCCACTACAGAGCATCCTTTCAGCCTCCTTCTGAGCACCGCTCACAATGCCGCAGGCTATAACAATAACGATTGTTCAGAAAGGCGCAAGTAGCCCACAAGAGAATTCAGGCGTGAGTTTGAGTGCATTGCCATAGTCGGCTACGGACTCCACCATATTCGACGCGCTTCACCTGAAAAAAGCGGTCGTAGGCGATTTTGCCGGCATATAGCTTGCGGGGGTGTCACAAAAGCGTGAACTATTCAGGATATAATGCACTGTAGGAAGTTGAACTCAATTTATTATTGAGAAGAAGCGGACTTTTTCCGTCAACAAACTGAAATTCCCATCAACTTGAGAGGAAGGAGGTGTCGGGTCCACGACCTGGATGGGCGTGTCCCGAGATTACGGTATCGCAGGAAGCTGGCGCAGCAACTGGAGGACGATACGAGAGGAACAGTGGTAGTGAGTACTCACCATGTGATGGTCCACTCCCCGATTGTCCTCCACTCTCGTCCACCCCTTCCTACTCCTTTATCATGTTGTTATAATAAATATGTATAGCCTAAAACTTATGTAGACAGAAACATCGCTACACACCTTCAGGTTACAGAAGTCGCGAACCTGTAATCTGACATGGAGGTCCCGGCGAGATTAATGTTTTGAACATTACATACTTTCGAAGCAACCTTATCTAAGGAACATGAATTTTTTCATAAAAAAATTACATCTCTTTTGAATTCGTCTCTTCCCCGACCCCACCCAAACCCCCTTAGTATATTGCACTAACAGAACTGCAAATCCTCGTGAAAAACCTATGCCCAGGACCGTGCGTAGGACTAAACTATTTCGTTTAGTAAGCAATGCAATACTTGGGAAGGCCATAAAGTTTCTGCTAATCCATAGTGGGCGCATGCGAATAAGTGCGTCAAACGCCCAGGCATTGGCAGAAAACACATTTCGCAAATAACCTGGCACAAGCGAGCAGATACAAATTGCGCAACCGTTCTGGCGATAACCTAATCTGTTGACCGACAGGAAGAGCACACACACGCCAGTCCAATTGTAATGGATAGCGGTGCTAATTACGCAACGCTGCTCGGGCAAGCGCGTTGTTTTATTGTTTCTCAGCGGATAAGAGGGAACCAACATTGCACGCTCCTAAGACTGCCAACTTCTATAAATTGGATATTGGGCATGAAAGAATTGACTAGCTCCAGCTCTGAGTAGCAAGTTCACCGCAAAACAAGGAAAGTTTGGCGAGAAAACAGAAGAAAATGGAAAAAAAATACCCGATTCTGCTTCAAAATGTCTTATTTGAACGTCTTCTGTGCAATCACTCAGACTGGTGATTACCGTAACCGTAATACTAGATTAGCAGCCGGAAAATTTTGAATGGCCCGCGAGCGCGCCACAATGACTGTTTTGCGTGCAGCCGCAAACAACACGCGCCTACATATACCCCACGCCCAAATAAATCATACCAGACCACGAAAAGTGATTTTTTGAGAAAATTTAATGTTAACTCTTCCAGATCTTTGAAAAATGAAACGAAGGACATAATAAAAATTTTGGGAAGGTACAAAGGTGTCTAAAAAGCAAGAAAGAAGGAAAATTCAACTTTATTTTAAGTAAAGAATTCAAAAAAGATTATGACAATGGAAACTCACTAGGCTGCGGCTGGGAATGTCAATAAGGCGCATCTTACAATCGAGTGCTGTGCAAAACGAGCAAGACTCAGCACATGGCCTACCCGAAATTCTTTAGTAGCCTAGTTTTTCTGAACTCGTTAAATATTTTGTGTAAAATACAACAACTATAAGGAAGTGAACGCGAGCAATGGCTCCAAATTTCGCCTATCAAACCGTATTCCTTGGAAACTTGAGCTGTAGGCAGATTAATTTAGACGAAATTCCTGGGGAATTGTTCAATTTCTAGTATTTTCAGTTACCATTTACAAACATTTTCGATCTGATCTCAATATTACATCAATACAACCCTTTTCTTTTCATATTTGGCCTGCCAATTCATGGAAATCTTCTGTTTCGCAGTTCATTCTCCCTAATCGAGGAGAAGAACATGTTATCTTTTATACACTTATAAAAGTACCGACAGGAGAGTATTTCAAGCCATGTATTCAGGTATTTTATGAATCGAGCTTTGAATATATACCAGCTTTTGTGGGAGTGACATGCCTTTAAACCCAGTATTTTCCGTCTACAACAATAATGACCCGCTCAATATCCTCGAACACATGGTGGAACCCTCGAATACATCCTCCAGGGGCAGGTTTGCCAAAAATCCACCTCACTTTTCTAATACAGAGTAACCAGCAACAGCTCAAAGTCAAATTAAATTCAATAGTTTCATTCTAGATATCAACTCCACAAATTTTATAAATTATTCAATAAATACCAGGATTGTTTTGTAGGAAATGATGGTAACCTTGATCGTTATACGGACCCCATTACACAATGGATAAATTTCGTACCCCACCCATCAACACCAAACAGCGACCATATCGTGTGCCGCTGGAACAACGGAAGGAAGTAGAACGCCAAAATAAGAAAAAGCTAAGAACGCGCATCATAGAACCGAGCACTACCAAATTTGCTTTCCCTAGTATTAGTATTGGTTGAAAAGGGTCCCAAGAAAGACCAATGGCGATTCACTGTGGATTATCGTCGAATAAATGCGATAACTGAAACTGAGACTTACTGTATCCCCACATGCAAGACATTTTAGACCTTGCAGGCGGGAAAGAAGTTTATTCAGTTCTTGATTTCAAGAGTGGGGTTTTCCAAATTCCTTTACTGGAGAAGCATAAGGAACGCACAGCGTTCTCTCCTTTTTGGGACTTTACCAATTTCACGGTGACGGCTCCAGGCTACAAAGTTGCCCCAGCTACATTTCAGAAGAGTAGTGAACAGCCTAATCTAGGAATAGAAGTGCATGTTGTTTTGCTTATGTTGATGACAGTAATAATTGCAAGTCAGTCGGTCAATCGACACCTAGTACACCTAGAGGAATTTTCAAGACGTATAGAAACTTTCGTATGAAACTGTCGCCAGAGGAATGTTCGTTCTTCAGACAAGAATCGAATACCTAGGAGTTCTAGATCAGCAAAACGTAACTCGCCCTAACCCCAATAAAAGTCGCGAGTATGCGCCTCAGATCCACGTCAGTGGACGTGAAAGCGTTGAATTCATTCTTTTTAGCACCCGCATCATCTTTTTGGACGTTATTTTACCGCGTTTCTCTCAAATATAATACACCGCTTAACAATCTCCCAGTAAAAAACACACCGTTTGTGTGGAGTGAGGCTCAGGAACAAGCGTTTCTGCTCTGAAGGAAGCCTAGTTGAAGCACTCTTGTTAGCTTCTCTTGCATTTGAGGAACCTTATATTATACATTACGGGTGCATCGCCCACAGGCTTAGCGCGTGTCTGCTTCAATACAGTAAAAGGATGCAGGAGAACACCCTATTAGAATACTGCAGTCGCGCATATGAATAAAATGAGAAGAATTACGCAGTTATTGAGTTAGAAGCTTCGACGATAGTTTTTGCGCTGATCAATTCTATCCCTACGTAGCCAATGGCAAAAAATAATGTATTACTGACCACGGCGTTTAAATTCGCCTAATGCATAGGGCAGATTTGGTTGGTAAGACCTAGCAAATACCAGATTGCTATATCAAGCCTATGATATCAAAATCGAACATAGAGCAGGTAACAAGCATTCGGCGATTTTCTCAGTCCGCTATCCTCTTACCCCGCCATCAATGCGAGAGAAGGCGCAATTGTTCCCATCTCTTGAGAGATTCAGGCAACGCAAAGAAATTCAGGTACGTCCCCCATTATAAATTTCTTACTGAGAACTAGAGGGGCTGCCTGGAGAATTAAGCAAAATGAAAAACTTCTCAATGCATAACAATTCTCTGTATTATAAAATCCACGGCAGGGAATTTGGCTTATTCCAGACGAAAGCATACAAACTAGCATAATTGCTATATTTGCAAACTAGCATAATTGCTATATTTCAATGAGAAATCCCCTTCTCGGATCACATCTTGGAATAGCAAAAACATAATAAAGCGTAAAGAGAAGTACTTTGGACCGACTTGATCAAGACGTAGCAACGTATATAAATATCTGTCCGACAATGCCAGAAAGTAAAAACGCCTTCAAAAGTATAATCAGGAGAGGAAATGGGAACTGTTCCCTACCCCGATAGACCCTTTTTGAACGTGTTCCAGCACAGATATAATTGGTCGCTACCTCAATGTGAAGACGGCAAAAAATTTATCCTCGTAGACCACGTTTGTGCATTCAGTAAATTTGTAGTATAACATCTCGGCAGAAAGATCAGACTACTGATACAATAGTAAAAGCACTGATCAATGATGTTATTTCAAAGCAGGGGAATCCCTAACGAAATAGTTTTCAGATCGTGGTTCGAATTACACTAAGCGAGGTGTATGCTAAAATCAACAAAGCACTCGGATATAAAGATAAATTTTACAACTGCTTATAACCATAAGGCTAATGGACAAGCAAACGACTGCTAAGGTGATTACTCTCCTTAACAGCATACTGTGCGGAGGCCAGACAGCGATGATTAGATTTTGTCCAGCCACATATATGACTGCAGTATCATGCGACGACAGTTTACAACCTGTTTTCGTCGTTCACGGTAGACACCAATAAATGGAGTGACATACTCCATGAGCTTGCTCAGCGTCATATCGTGCTCCGGATGCACTTTGCTGATCAGTTCGCGGCCGGTTTGAACACACACTCATAATAAAATTGGAACCAAATAGCCAAGAAGTCGTCCTTCTACGAAACAGGATACGACTTACTCCCAAGGTATGCCAAACGAGCCTTTCTGTTGGAGACTTAGTACTGTTACATGCGACACGTTCGTCCGAAGTTACGAACAATGGAAATCCGTTCAAGAGTTGAATCAATAGATCGACCCGAAATGTACAATAAGCAACTTTGTAGGTCGCTCTGTGCGACAAGTAGTACATGTCAACCGCGTAAAGTTGTATGCCTCCCTCGTTGTTTGTCGGATGATGTGTTTCCCACAAAATGCGCAAGCACAACCCACCTCGCCTTTTCTCGTTACCGATCCCGGTTTCCAAGATGAAACAGGATCTTTGTCATTTTTTTCTGCGTCTTAATATCATCTCCTATGTCTGAAAGAATTGTATCATCCAGGTGTTGTTGAACGACAGCGCTGTTGTGAGCGAAGACGATGCTTATCTTTCGGAAACTCTCTGACCTCACCTGATTCATATCCCATTAATCTATCATTTGGATCGTGATCACAGTTCCAACATGTATTTTGCCTCAATACGATAATCTGGAGAGACGCTGGAATGTCATAATGCTTAGAGCTCAGCGAGACGTCAGTCTGAAGGAATGGAGATGTTCGCGTCCACCGTGGATGGGCATGGCCGAGATTACGGTATCGCAGGAAGCTTGGCATATATACATAAATATGTATAGCCTAAAACTTATGTAATACGGAAACATCGCTACACACCTTCAGGTTACAGAAGTGCAAGCGCTGTAATCTGATAGAGGGCAGTTTTTCCACACGTTCAGAAATTTAAGTGTTTCAGTGATTTTTTTCTCCTCTGTTATAGTCTATCTTATTCATTTCACTCATAATCAGAGCACCATATGCACCCTGTAACCCTAAGTTCAAATGCGGAATTTGGAAAAAAGCTCACCGCACCTTCTCACAAATTCGGTGTAAATTTGAATAGTAGGATAATTGATGTCTTGATCACGAGCCACCGTATTCGTTTTCACTCCTGAGGTCATCTGGCGGCCATTATGGCACTGATTTGGCGCCACACCCTTTTCTATAAAATTGATAAACTTGCATAATGGGGCTGTTTTGATGCCCTGATCACGAATACGACATTTATTTTTCGACGCTAGTGCCATTTAGCGCTTTCTAAGGCTGAGCCTGGGAAGAAAGAGTGTCCTCTAGGTCACGCACAGCCTCCAGTCAGAGCGCAGGAGTACATCGCAGTCGTCGCCCATCAGCGCCAGTGCCTACAATGGGTGTGATATTTGTATATCAAGATGTCGAATAACTTCGTATACAATTTTTTCAGGCAGATTCAGTGACCTAGCATTTTCGCGCGGCGTCTGTGTCGCGGGCCGCCAGGCACTTTCAGACCAAGTGGATGTGATATTCGTGGTCAGGAGGTCGAATTACCCCTACAACCTAATTTCAGCGAATCTGCCCTCGTAGAAAAAAGTCCAAGAAGACCGCGCCTGTTTTCGGAAATATTGGCAGTACTAATAGTTGAATAGTGCCCGTGAATGACACCGCAGGTGTTCAGAGAAACACCACCAACACGAAAAATCGGCCACGACCACTTTTTAAGGTAAAGCGCGTCGAATATGGTGTGGATCCGTAGCCGACTATCGCTATGCACTTAACCCTCACGCCCTAACTTTTGTGTGCCACTTGCGCACTACTGAAGAATCGTTATTGTCGGCCTATAAAATAGGATCGTCAGTGCCTAGAGAGTTAGCCTGAGTAGAACTGTAGTGTTGTGGCAGCACATAAAAAAGCGTCAGGGAAATGGAAGACGGAGCGGTGTCGATCGTACATCATTCAATGGGTTCTTCTCCCCTTTGAATGCTATTGAAAAAAATTTTCGGAGTGCTGTTGAATGATTTGTGGTCTTGTTTGTAAAACTTGACCAAAAATCTCTGGGACTTTCTAGAATTTGCTGGCGAAATTAGAGCAAGATTGTCAGGAACTTGTGCTCAAAGCTAGTATATTATTTGGTCGGCAGAGTTGCAGTGAACAAAAGTTCTCGACATGGCTCTTGTCTTCCGCTATGGAAATTAGTTGTAGGAACCTGAGAGAGTTTGGAGATAGAACTAGTTTAAGGATCAGCAGGACGGTACCCCAAGTGACGGTGTTTTTTAATCGAGTGTTTTTTCATACGATTTTGACATTTTCTAGTTGAGTGAAATTTTTAGAGGCGTGACCGCTATCATACAGTAGTCGGCATTATATCAGGGTCAGTAAACTCTACAGGTATGTTTCACTCAAATTACCAAAAATCTTCACAAACTAGAACCATTCTCACATTAATTTTCGAAACGATTTCTCTTACGAAAGCTTGAGAGCATTAGAAATATGGGTGATATTTTCATTTTACTCCAGCGTGGTCCTCTCTTTAAAGGGCGCGCCTTGCTCTATTGCAAACGCCCGCCGTCGTATTTTTACATGACACGTTGATTTAGCGATAATGGCAAGTACTGTCTCTTCTTGGGAACTGGTCTTCGTTACTGGTAATGAATTTTTTTCCTAAACTGAAGTAATGAGAATATTGGTTCTAGTAGTTCCCTAATATCGCTCAGGAGCTTCTACTTCTTTTCCTATTTCGTCCTGTTCCAAAATAACGCATTATTATTCGCGTGTTCTCACAATGGCACTTTATTAAAAGAATATTTGAGGCTTTATAGGTAAGATGAGACCAGTTGTTTTCCTAGTCCTAGCATTGACTTCGGTTTAGCGCGTATCCCTAAAGGCTTTTTGGCGATGAAGGTGACACGAAACGGCTGTCAAAAGTGCTTGAGGTATAGTTCTTGGCAGAACCTCAAACTGTACTCGTGTTGCTTTTCTACTAAGTAATTCCTTCAGAATGTACTCGAAACCAGAAGAGATAACATTGCTGCTCTTCACTTTGCCACTAGTGGGCTAAAGCTTCTTAATGTCGCTCCATCAGCAGCGGCTAGAGCGGTTTGTTCGTGTTCTTGACCTCTTAGCTTTTAGTTGCGCTATATTTGGCCCATTGGTTTATCCTTTTTATTTATTGTTTGTTTATTGTATGACAGTCAGTCAACAGTACGGGCACCGCCAGGAAAAGCAACAAAAACATCTTTCCTGACATCTAGGAAAAGCTCAAAATATAAAAAGTAAAGATAAAGAATAAAACTGAGAACTTAATAGAGAACATAGATAGATAAGGACCTTATTAACCAATCCGTATGAGGACAACACTTAACGACCCTAACGTAGCTAAGGCACACGAAAAAAACCGCTGCTATGGTCGCGATCTATGAGTAGTGAGACAAGAAGTGTAACCTAGCCCTCGATACCTGAGGAGAATGGTAACGGAAAATCAAAAACAAGTGGATGGTGCTAGGGATAACACCCAGGAGACACCGCCGCGCTTGGAACTAGGTCACCGCGCGCGGCAGTGAGTCCTGACCTGGCACTTTACCAACTTCCGATCAATACGACCCCATCCCCATTTCTCTCTTTTCCTCATCTTCCATCTGCCAAGAACATGTCCAGACAGGTGGACATGTTCAAACATGCAAACATGTTAAAGCATGTAATCGCCGCGCGCGTTGACCCACTTCCCTGCGCGGCGACTTAGTTTCGGGCGCGGCGGTGAGTCCTGACACACACCCCTAGGGCACGCCTGTATACTGAAGCTGGGTTTTCGGATGTCAGGTATTCCCTACCCCTAACAACCCAGCCTCAGGCCCACTATGCGATAAGGTAGCATAATAAGGAACGTGAGGCGAGGTCACTTAGAGGAAGAAATGAGGATCCACGAGGCCATACAACGGTAATTAGCGTGCGACCGACCCACAACTCAGGGAACGCAAAAAAATGGTTACGGGGCAGATGTCAACCAGGCGATCTCTCGCTGCGAGGGTCCAGGGCTAATTTTACCAAGAAACTAACTTCAGTATTACCGCCACGGTACCATAACCCAAAATTAACGATCTCCCCTCGGCTTTCCCTTCTGGCGTTCATATTTCCTTGTATGCCGATGATTCTAAAATTTTCACCATAAACAACGATGGTCTACTGCAAGATGGAATCGATGCCTTGGCCAGTTGGGCTGCCAGGTGGGAACTTGGGATCTCTGAGGAGAAGACAACGGTAATGTGCATAAGGATAAACCACCCTGACGTCCGAGGTCCAGTCAATCAATGGGAAATTTAAGTCGCCCATAATAATGATTTTGCTGGGGCAGTAGAGTATCAGGTCGGAAAGAAATGCAATTAATTCTGAAAAAGCGTCAAACCTACAGGAAGGGCTCCTGTAAATCGTAGCGATCATAACAACTTGACAACTAATAGTGACCCCCATAACGATAGCCTGACAGTACTCAGAGAAGTTTTTGGATACATATAAGCGGTGTTGGATCCCTTCCGCAGAGCCACAATAACACCTCCTCCTGGTCTGTCGCCATCCCTGTCACAGCGGAACACACAGTACCTACCTTGACAACTTAACGTGGCGTCGCTAATCATATGGGGTTTGCACCAGCTCTCCGTAATAAAAACACCACAAGGATTCTGCATCAATAACATATCAAGTTCAGGGATTTTTTTAAACTATGGAATGGGCATTAAAAAGTATAAATCTATTGAACAAAGAGCTGAGCAAAAATTTCGAGAAGGCGCGAGCAGGGGACTCTCCGCGCCCTCCCCTTTATCATAGCGAGGCGAATCACCATTTAAGCCCTTGATCGACTTCTCATTGGGCTGATTGGTCGGTTCATGTAAGGCACCTACCCGGGTAGCATTATCGATCGACACCACACTAGGACCTTTAATTGGTTCCCACCAAGCATCATATTATGACGGAAATTTCCACATGAACACGTTTCAGTAATGTCTGCCTAGGTAATCTTCTTCCAGGCAGTTTGTGAAGTCGCTAGGAAAGCTGATATGACAAAGCTTGAAGTGCTTTATCATGCGTCAGCCCTTGCCGGCGACCTTAAAGATTGTGCCCTAATTAGTATAGCTGGCGCACAGGTTTGTTTGCTGACTTCACCTCCGGTAGGTCTTGAGTATGCTATTCTTTTGCAGAAAACCATCGAAGATGTCCTCAGTGCGCCTAACCCTAATGGAGAGCGCATCAATCAAGCGCTGCGCAGCGCTGATCGTTTGGGCATCAAGGTAGGCTCATCAGGTTATTCCCAGCGTCTAAAGGGACTTCATTCCTTTCTTCGTGCAGGTGGACAAGGCTGCTTTTGACACACTTCTCACGACTGCGATGAAAGACGACTCTCCTAGCAAGTGGGTTATTTCTTCGGCTTCTCTTCGTCACTCCAAGCGCTCCATAAAGTTGCGTTCATACTTTGCGTCAGCATCCAGAGCGACTATGAAAGCTGGGATATTGAACCGGTGTTTTCGCGGGCAGTCGCTGAAAGTCGCTGGTGTACGCTTACGCTGTCGCAAAGTATGAACGCAGCATGGCTCATATTGGTCCACTAGATATGATTCATACATTTGCATACTAACTTCAGCCTCGCTTGGGTTTTCAATGCAGCTGCTTTGTTGGATAAAGCCCAGGGAGCCAAGTACTTTGACAAGATCAAGTATCTTGTATCACAAGCGGACGAGGTTGACAAGCGATTCCTGCAGGTGGGTTCATCCTTACTTTTTCTACATTGTGTGTCCCTCATCCATTCGGCTTCAGTTTGACGGGGGCCTCACGACAACTTCGAACGCTATCCATGGGATCATGTCGTTAGCCGAACAACAAGGAAAGGCTCCAGCTATTACCAAAGTAAGCACCTACACGGTTTGAATGCAGTTAGTAGGATGGCTGGGGCGGATCGTTGCTGCCAACATTATTGGTGGCAAGACTGAATGGGGTGTGGCCAAATGCCCTTTCGCAGCCCTTCCACTAATGAGTTTGGCACGTCCAGCCGTCGTACCCACTGCTTTAATTGTTTCTACAGAGTTCATAATGTCTTAATCGTTTTCAAGGATCAATTATTGCTTTTCACCAACTACCTCTTATCGCGAAAGCACGTGTCTACCGAGAAATCTGCATTCCATTTGCTTAGCGCTCTTGGAGTGCTTGTGAACAATCACCAACTTGTGCCAGTTGTTGCATCCCTGAGAGGACCCGTCATGATCAATCGTATGAAGGTAAATCTTTTTCAACTCTAAAATTATGTTCTCACGTTATATTACATTACTGTAGCCAATTGTTATCGCTGTCTGCAATGTGTTCGGCTTACCAGTTACTGTGTCGGAGGTGCGAGTTGATATCATTCCACAAGGACAAACGTCACCAATTCTGGGAAATATGCCACTTACACAATCTAAAGCGTACGTCTCTTTGAAGAATTCGCTCACTAGTAATTTTGATTGAAATTTTCCCAGAGCACCAAGGCTTTACTCATATGCTCCTGATAAAATGCCGGATACGCCCGGCTTCTACACTATCGCTGTGAAAATTCAATCTCAGGTAACCCTGAAATGGTTTTACTCTGTACAATAGGCGCATGATTGGCAGTATCTGTTTAGGATAAGCGTCTCATTGGTTTGACTGGCTCGAGCGTACTTGTAAAACTGCCCGATGAGGTCACCGTCGAAGATCTAAAAGTAGGAGCACTCGAAAAGGACGACGTCGTCAGCGGCGCTAATCTCGCTAGGTGGGTTTGTGAACATCCCTTTAATAAACGGTTACATACTCCTGGAATTTCTTTTTTTCATTCTGTGATGCATTCTCGATTTTTGTTTTGATTTTCTTATTTTCTTTTGACATTGACACACTTGTGAGCCACCGGTAGTGGTTTGGGGAAAACAAAGCGCTCATTGCTACCATTATCACCTCTAACTTGGCTCTCTTTCTAACAGAATTTCTCACTACTGATGCTTGTGATGTAAACGCGAACTGATTTTTTTCACGTCCTTTTATTGGCTCCCAAGGAGCGCATGTTTTTTTTTGTCTTTCGGATCTTTATTTCATTTAGCTACTTCATTACTCCTTTTCGTAACTTAGAGTAGTTTCTCACTTTCTCATCGTATTGCAGTGTTCCTCTGTTCTCAAAGCATGGAAAAGTCATTACGGCAGACCATACGAAACGACTGTACATTTCCTTCTCTGTGAAAAGTAAAGTGTCAGGAAATCTAGTCCAACCTCATCAGGTATGTCATTTTGCAAACCTTCCTTCTTTTAGGTCACGATGGTTGGTAGCGGTTGCTGGCAGCAGCCGCCCGTCTAGCAATCGTGCTTCTGACGTTAAAGATGTAATGTATCAGTCTTTTTCAGACATTCGTTCTGTTCAAACATGTAAACGGTGCCGAGGTCTTTTACACAGCTGAAGTACAAACTGGCGGCAAATACCTTGTTGAAATAGTCAGTTTTTTTGTCCTTTTTCGCTCCATCCTTCTTTCTCTTTTCTTACTTTCCTCTTTTTTTCGAGTAATGAGTAAAGCACTACTGCTAATGAGGAGGAAAGGGAGGTTACAAAAAATTCGAGCTGTCTACACCAGAAAAGGCTCGGACTTCTCCAAAATATTGAGATATAGAGAATCACGCCTAAGGGTTGATCTACTGAGGTTTCCGGGAAAGCCGCAGTGGAGAACATAGCTTAGCGGGCGAAGTTAATAGACACATCCCACCCTTGATCGCGCTTTCATTTGAGTGCGCCTTCGAGAGGTGGTCGTGGCTTAAGCGAATGGCGGAATCCTTGGAGGAATTTATATCGTTTTTCTCCCAATGATGTTCTTCTCTTTTTTTTGTACTGGAACATTTCAGAATCTGGCCCAAAGATCACAAAGATTTCGAGGCGTGTAGTCTGGAAAATATACTGCATACCTCATCGTGTTGCCACCATAAAATCTCCGCTAAACGTGCCTTCGTGAGGTGGTTTCAATCGATTTTGAATGCTCGTTTGCCGTGGCGCCTTATTCGCGTTAGCGTTTCTTCGTTCCAGGCAGAACTTCATGCTCACTTCTCCATCCGCACATCCGCGAGGTGTGCCGAAATCACAGCGTCATTACTATGATGTGTTGCCGGAAATTAAGCACGTATTCTCAGGCCTTGAAAAAGCGACCGCCAACCATTGTCTCAGATGCTTTCACTCTGATCTGTTTGCTCCATTGTTGCTGCCTGTTTTGTACTGTAAGAATCCTTCTAGTCAGAATATACTCAATGCTTCCTAGTGAATGTCTTCGTTTCAGTGGTTCCGTATTGGGCTCAATTTTGCAATATGCCGGTCAGTTTGTGGACGCTGATCTTCACGGAAGTTTGGCTGGTGAGTTGTGAAGTAGCCTCTGTTCAACAAGTTTTGTATAGTTTGTTTTTACGTGGATCGTGAATAATTTTCTCTGCATTTTAGCCCCTGTTCGCCTTGTACTTCGTGTTCTGGCTTCAGCTCAACATGTTTGAGACAGTGAAGTATTTAGCCGTCGTTGGTGGCTTGACGTACTTAGCTGGTAACCGTGTCTTAAGGGCGATAGCCGATAAACGAAAGTGAGTTCAGGAAGTTCAAAGGAAGTGTTAACTAACAGCAGTGAAACGGAGGATGTTTTCAGGAGTAAGGCCGAGTAATACTGAAACTGCCGAAGGGGATTTGGACCAAGAAAGTTTATAGTTTTTTGTTTATTTCCGAAAAAAGTTGCAGCAGATTTCTCTGTTTTGAAATCGGATTCGGGATTTATAGCTTGATTTCTATTACGTGTGTTATTTAAAGTTATCCATGGCTTTTTTATAGTAGCATATTTATTTGAATGCGTTGTTCTCTTGTTTTGTTGATATCATTTTCTACGGTCAATAAATTATTGTTGCTTTTGTGTTGTAAAATGTTTGCAAAAACGCGTTGACAGGTCGCCATAGGTTACTTCCAATTGACTGATTTATGTTCTGGATGCCTACTAATCGGACTTGATTTGAGGGATGTCCTTGACGAAAAACCTGAAAAGTCTAACATCTGTCGGACCTCGTGCTGTCGTCACTTGGGACAAGGTGGGATATCATTTGTGATTTTTTTTCGCCGTAACCATGTCATTTTTAATGGCAGATGAGCAAGACTCGGTTGAAGTCGTGCACGTTAATCGACAGTCGTGCCCAATAGGGACTAGGGACGGCAACACTGATGTAGCCTTCTCCCGAGCAGCTCTAGAACATGAGGATGCGCTCCTTGCGAACATTTATGTGTGGGAAATGGTATCTCTAGTAGAGGTGCAAGCAAGCAGGTCCGCTAAAAACACGCGCATACTTCGCGTCAGTTTGAGCGGCTAGGAAAGTATAGCTATCGATCTAACTTACTGAGCGCACGCCAGCATGTGAGCGTACTGTTTTATGCGGCTAGGAATGGTCACTTTAGTGGAAATGGCTGAATAGGAGGCCAGCAGACTACGCTAGAGTGATGCCTGTACTTTCCTAGTCGCTAAACGCTGGCGCAAAGTATATACGCACCCTGAGCCTTGGCATGTTACGTATGTCAACACAACCGTAGTAGTAGAACTTGAATTCTTGACAATCACGTAATAGAAAGTGTCGCTATCCACTGTTACAGTCCTCATCATTACGTACAGTCGGGGCGGCGCAGCCGCGCTGCACAGTGACGCGACAGCGGCTGCGGCTCGGTGACGGTGAATCAGCTGATTTGATGGAATTCGGCTGCAAATTCCCTTTTTTCAGCTCCACAAGCTTCTAAAGTGGAAGGTGAGTTATTTTGAACTATTTTAAATTGTACTGACTCTTGGTTCTGAAAGGATGTAAGCCATTTGAATAAATGCCTGAAATAAGGCAAGATACAAAGGATAACAGAGCCTAATAATCGACATAAAAATAATGACAGGAAATCAGAGCCAGTGCAATTCAAATTGGTCAGAAATAACTGCTACCTTCCACTTCAGAAGCTTGTAGAGCTGAAAAAGTGGGAATTTGCAGCCGAATCCATGCAAATCAGCTGATTCACCGTCACCAGAGCCGCAGCCGCTGAGTGGGCAGCGCGGCTGTGCCGCCCCGACAGTCACGTAATGATTTATTGGACATGTCACCACACACCTGTAAACAACAAGAAAAACATAACGAAACCCGCAAATAGGTAAAATTTTGATAATGTAAACATCGTTTGAAACATACTCACCAACATGTTTCTTGAAAGTGGCATACTTAGCAAGGAAATATATTCAGAACGTAACAGAGAGGTTGAAAATAAGCACACTCTACTACTAAAGAAGGCCTCGACGGCGATATCTAGATTTAGGCAGTGGTTGCAGCTCAATTTAAACGTAAGGCTCCCTTGAACTAGCTGGCAACACACTGAAAAAGTCATGAACATTTAAATAAGCGCAGGTTCTCACAATTTTTGAAGGTCATAAGTAAGGTCATATGGCTTTTCCTCTCCATTCAAGGATGACATTTGAGACCGTAGGTGGAATTCCTAAGAGACGCCTGAAGGAATACTGAATAGCTAAGCCCCGAACATCTGAGCATTTAACTTACGAGTAAAACGTTCTGTACACTTTCTAGAGCCTTTATGTCCTTTCTCAGGTGGGTGATTGACAAACTGTTGTCCGCACATTCCAAAATAGGGCGACACGTAAAGTTTATAAAGTTCGTAAGCAGCAAGGGCAAAGACGTCATTAGTTCTAAGGTCTTTGAATATATTGAAGATTGCTCCGCGCAAGGCCTTTCCCACTAGAGCCTTATAATGTTGAATAAAGTTCAGCTTGTAGTCATCATTGAAAGCCCAAGATATCGAACTTCCTCTACGGACCTCAGGACTTCAAAAATCGAATGAGTACTTGGATTTAAGCCTGATGCTCACCCAAATAGCATCAGCTTGGGTTTTATCCAAGATATGGGCAAACCCATTAGCCTTGGACGGCAATCCACCATCTTATTGATTGCTATTCGTAGTGAAGGCGTCTGATTCCAGCATCTTGAACGACTTTATAAATCTTGACTATATCATCAAGCATATAGATTGGCATGACAACCACCTGAAATGGTCAGAACATCCGGCAATGATCTGCGTGCAAAATGTTGTAAGCAGTAGCGGGGAGAGCACACCTTCCCTGAGGCTAACACCACCTGCATGCCTCACCACGAGTTATGATAACGAGTCCCGACCAGAACTTGAAATGTTCTGTATCCAGAAATTCTGAATCCACTTAAAACTCAGTGGATTGAAACCCAATGAACAAGTTTATGAATAAGCACATATATGTGTGTATCCATCGAAGGCTTTAATGAGTCAAAAGTAATTATGTCCACTTATTTTCTTTTGATCGCGAGAGCTTTAGACCAGTCATTCATGACAGCTGGCAGAGAGGTTTCAACAGACGCATAACCGCTGCAAGAAGCCATGCTGGAGATGGCTGTTAGATATGTGATAACTTTTCTCATCGTGGGCTCCAGCAAATATTTTTGATGATTTTTTCCAAAGACCTCTGGCAAGAGATTGAGGTCAGGCTAATTGCCTGTAGTTGTGCAGGACATGAAATGAGGTTCCTTTTTGGTAGGGGTAAGATTTGGAAGCTTCCATTTACTGGGTACATAGCTCCTCATAAGGTGCAGGTTAAAGAGAAATTCTAAGTGGGCCACAGATGTCATAGATGCAATTTTCAACAACGGACGAAGAGGAATATTGGATCTGTATATTCTTTTTCACTGTTGTCGTCTGCAACTGACCCTCTTTGTGATTCCTGGCTTTTCAATGACTTCATACTGAAAGTGATTCGCAAAGGAATTCAACAGGCGGTGGGCAACGCATGTTGAGGGCTCGAAGTGAAAGAAACTTGTGTTTGACTTTCATCAAGAGTTTTGTATTTTGGACAATTGATGTCGTGTTCCGTCAGACGTACCCGTCCGTTCGTTTATCATGGCTGAAGCGAATAACGCCGCAAATGAAGAGACTTTGCGGCGGACCTGACTCGATAGTGGCATCGCTTACCAAATCATTACTGTAAACGGTTACTGGGATAATTTACATACGGCGATGTTACTCCTGTGCATTATCGGTATGCTTGATCTCTGTATTGCTTAATCTTCTCTCTCCGAATGCTAGGGTTTGTGGTTAAGCATTTTGCTGTCGTCTATGACCTACTCAATATCTCTAACTGGTTGATTAGGTTCATAGATAAAATTTTCTTTTTGTGCAGCCACCTGACCTCTCGCTTTATACTGGGATCCTGATGGCGGAAGGTAGAAGTGGAAGCGGTAAAACTTTCCTTGCTAGGTCGGTTCCCATTTTTTTGAACTTCTTGATTTTTTAGTTTTTTTTTTTTCTCTGTAAAAGATTGTTTGTAGTTATTCAATCCACCGTGAAGCTGACCAGGGATTGGGGAGGTGAAGGTGTTGTGAAAGGATGGAAAGAGTCTCGCCCGTACACCAAGAAGAAGATTCTACCAAGGTGAATTTTTCTCTAACTTTACTGTTATTTCACCTGTTTCCAGTTCTATTTCAGGCATTGGATACCCCATTTATACTTTCCTGCTCTTAAAAGGAAAATTCTTTACTCAGAAATCCTCGACAAGCATATGAAGGTGAGCTAATTCGTTTTAAAGATTGCTATCCTTCAGTAGTCCGAGCTGCTCACTAGTTGACTGCTGTTGTTGCGATTTTCTCTCTCTGGAACCCAAAATAGACCTGTCTTGGGTGTATGTCTATGCTTTAACCCGAAAATTTTCGATTATTCCCATTCGCGGAACAATTCCGCTTATCCTATTCTGCCTCAATTTTGATTCAGGTCACATTTTGATCATAAATTCTGTGCGGGGTAGATTTGGCCACTAATTTATGCACAGGCGACCAGGTGTTCTCGCGCTAAGTGGTGTTAATGTTCAGGGGGACCAAACTACCTCCGGGGGCAGTATTCTAGTCGAACATATTTCCATGTCGACGAAAGTATGGCCTGACTTCAAGAGTCGGAGCAGTAAACGGCGAGTAGGGCCATTTCCAGTTGTTTTCTGAAATGAGTACTATGAATATCGTGTCGTAACTCGTAGTGGACTTCTTATGGTAATTCTTAGTAGTACTCATTTGTAACTAAATGAAGTCTAAAGAAATTGTTTGCCGAAGTGCGACTTTCTTGAATCAAACATTACTNCGGGTTACTCCTTTTTATTCTATCTTAGTACGAAGGGAAGTCATTTCACTTTCCGATGCCACAGAATAAGGCAATCCAACCCTGCTTCAGGTAACAGTCACGGAACGAGCTCTCCGTCTGATCGAGCAACACTTTGGCTTGGATTATTACATACTTCAAACAGCTGAAATTGATCTGGCTTCGAAGTTAGGCAGCAGGCTGGTATCAAAGATGCCAATGAGCGATATCCCTTAGACGAAGTGCTGCATCATTCCAGGTTAAAACGAGAGATGTTGTTAACCCTTGCCAAAGGAACATATTATACAGAAGATGAAGAACGTCACAACTATATTAAGGAGAAGTGAGTTTGTAATCACAAGTTTTGGGGAGATTTCGTCTACTTTTCTTCCTAGGTATGCCGAATTCGTTATTCCCATTGATGAAGCAGATTGGGTTGGATTGGATTTGAATGAAGCGGCTCGCAAAACAACAAGAAATTGAAGATCAACGAATTCCAGAGCCTATGAAGTTCAAGTGACTCATTGTCGTGTCCTTCAAACTCGTTCTCTTGCGACATTTTCGATTTTCGTACTTTGACAAGTTCGCCGTTGTTGTTGTCTGGATTACTATAACGTGTTCCAGGTTCGAAAAGGAACTAGTAGCACGACTACGGGCTGGTACAGACCTCATCACGAACGAGGGAGAATATGCACCAAAGGTCGAAGAAAGTAAATTCGGTGAACGACTTCTCGGGAAGTATCTCAACCCAGTAGCTAGGCGATTCAGGCGATAGAAGTAATGCAGTTTACAGTGTAACAGTTCCATAGTGCACATTTTCTGGCTACAAAGGATCTTTGTAGGTTTTTGAGTTGGTTCTCTGGTCTTTTGTAATACATTGACGTTTTTCGATTTGTAGGTGTGATGTAGAGTGATCGACTCTTCAGGACTGTAAATATAATTTGTACTGATGATTAGTTGAATAGGTGTTTTTTGTTCCTTGGCTTTGTTCTCGTATTATTGTTATTTGTTTAAAATGTTTTTTTTGATGGCTCATATGACTGTTCGAGGTCGTCTGATCTTCTTTAATATTGCAATTTCTTTTTGGAAATCGGTGCAGTAAATAATTGTAACAAATAGTAGTGTTCGTACGCCTCAGTCGTTTATGCTGTTACGAAGAGGACTAAACATCGGACAAGTCACGGGAATGGCAGTAAGGCAGGTCGCAACTGGTAATCAGCATTTTGCTGTAAGAGCAGGACTCAGCAAGAATCCTGAGAAGGTAAACGAGCCTCAGCGCTATTCCTTTGCATGCCCTTTACTGTTGTGTTACACTTTGTTAGCATGGTAGCCTCTAGTTTGGGAGGGAGGAAATCAAGCTTCCAATAAGTGGAGGTAATCAATAGTTTGTCGATGTTCTCCTAGTTAGCCCGATTCCCTTAATTGATGGTTATTCTTTAATTCCTCCTTCCAAGTACGAACAGTGGTCAGGGTGCATATAAAGAGACGTTCTTCCGTTTTGATGTGAGCGATTTGAATTTTCGATCCTTAACTTCTCAGCTTTTTGATTCGTTCGCTGACCGTCAATCTGGACAGGTGACTATGAACCGATGCCTGATTTTCTGATTTCTCCTATATCTTCTTAGCTTGTACTTTATCTGATACCCACAATATCTCGAAGTTGGAGAAGGCGTGGTCACATGCTTCATGTGAACGTGGCGGCGACTGCGTTCCCAGTAGGATGTTGGAGCTTTGGGACAGACGTAATCATGTCATTGTTTTGCAAGAGACTGGAATGCAGTAGTCTCGAATGGGCATGTCGCACGAAAAGCGTTTTCTGTGTCGTGTCCAAAAGAAGTACGCGACCACGTCCTGATCATCCCTGGGATATGAAGGACGGCAGTATCAGGGCTTGCGTCCACGGCCCTCTCAAAAGCACGGATATTAGCAGAATCGCCGTTTGAACACTATATCAGGCAACAGCTCTTTTACAATTAGATTTAACTAAAAACAAGTGATCATTGTATTGGTATGTGGAGATAATTTATCTCTTCCATTATCTTGATAGCATTTCAGACTTTATTCGTGGATGGCACCAATGTTGTATCGTACGGTGATTTCCAAAAGTGGGGTGGAAGATATGCTGGTGTCCTTAATGGCAAGTATGGCATATCAGTATGTCTTTCAATTTTCATCAGGATATTGTGAAATTTTGGGAATTCGTTGCTAGCTGAAGTAGTTCATTGTTCAGAAAAGAGATTTTTTTTGTCATTTTCCTGGACCATTCAGAAAGGTGATCGTGTGCTCTGTCGGACAAGCAAAACTCTGGACTCGGTAGCGCTGTATCTGGCTTGTCTACAATTAGGAGCAATCTATATACCAGTGAATCCCTCTTACACACGGTCTGAAACGGAGCATTTCGTGAAGGCATGTCAAATATACACGTCATTTTTTCTTTTTTGAATTTGGGATCTGAGCTGTGACCAGCAGCTCTAGCAACCCGTCGCTGAATGCACTAAGCCTGACCTTAACCTAACATCCGAATCGTTTGGCTACATCGTGCTCAGTGTCACCCTCCTGTTCCTTCGTTCTTGGGGTGAGAACCACAGAAAGAGCGAGATCACATTTAAGGGCTCTTTGTGGTACCTAATAAGTATCTCCAACCGAGACAAGTCTCCTTGGGAACTACGTAGAAAGCCACAAAAAAATCATGCTCTAGTTCGAGGGTTTTATTTCTCGATTTTTGCAAAGACTTTATCCATAGTGTTCGGGGGAATGGGCTTTAAGCGCCCAAAGCGGTAGTTTAACAATTAAGTGATGTGACGACTGATGCAGGCGAGTGTTGTTGTTCCGAGTAAGAAAAATTTGTTCGTTGAAGGAATACTGCTACCGTAATCCGCAAGCTGGTCTAAGCACCCGTGTTTCAATCTCAATATTTTCACGTGATACACCATCTTGCCGCTAATTGTTTAATGTATTGGGTTGGCCAATAAGTAATGGCGTTTTTTTCCCACTCAAATTTTTATGTGGAAGATCACAGTTGTTCTCAATAAGTCCTACGTCGCTTGATAGATAATTTTCCGCTCTGTAAGATAGTGTGGTTGCCTCCAAGTGTTTCTTGTTTTCTGTCAATTTTTCTTCCATTGAAATCGAATGTCGGGTCGACACAAAAGTGAGTTCTCGACAACAATTTTTGCACTTTATATCAGCTCTCAAATCACAGAAGAAGCTCGAAAATTGTGATATGACCGAAGAAAGCGCTTCTTATGACAGTTTCAAGTTGGTTCAAGCGACCAGTAGATGGGAATTTGCACCTTGTAATTGTGCACGGCATGGGGGGGGGGCTCTTAAGGAACGATTGCCTGTAGAACCTACCGCCTAACGTTTGAACGTCTAACATCAACCAAGGGTATGCTTGATAATGATAAGGAAGCATTCTATGACCTTTAACAATTCCTCAATCATTGGCATGAATCTCCGTGAATAAGGTGATCCAGTAACTTCTCAGTTGTACCCGATAGGGCGTTAGGTTCGATGCTTGTCTGCGAGCTCGAAAAGGATATCTTTTGATAATTTAAAGCTTTGTAAGCATTTCTATCAGATATAGTCCCTTGACCATATACATAGCAACTGGGTGTGCGGTTTTAACTTTTTAATTAGAGGTGAAATAGGGAGGCTGTCGAAAATGCTCAATTTTGTCGACCTGACACTACAGTTTGGGTACTTAAATATTAATGGAAAGAGAAACTTCAAGAAAACTAAGAAGACTGTCGTATGGAGCAAGAAATTCTCTGCAATACAGTACAGAGCTCAAGACTTTCAATTTTTGGCGCGATATTTCGAGTGAGAAAAAACGCCATTACCTATAGGCCGCCCCAATACATTTCACCACACTGACGCATCCACAAGGCGCGCGCACTTCACGCGCGTTCACAAGGCTGGCAAGCAGGGTTCTAACCACATCTGATCCATGCTAATGACGCAATAATCACATCCGAATCCTGCCCAGGGCAACGAGGCATTAGTCCCTCTAGAGGAGGTTAATTAGGTACAATACTTGTCTATGGAAACTAGATCTTTTGGTGGAAAGTTTTAGTATTAGGGTAAGTCCCTATGCAACCCAAAACAGTGTGGTAGTTGTATCGAACTCGAATACCCGTAAAAGCACCCCACGTCTATTCGAGTGGGGTACGAGGGCACGCCCACCGCATAAAGGGATACCAAGTCTTATGTAGTAATCGATCGCGTATCCATTGTGAAAGTGGAATCTGAGGCACATTACAGATGGTTTGCGCAGAACCAAATACTTTCTGTTCTCCCTTTATTATCAAACTCCAGGCTATGATATACTTCAGGATTCAACTCCAAAACTTATGGTAACATGTGAAGATTCGAAAGACTCGGTATTTCGTGACCATATAGCAAATGTTTTGGACGAGAAGCAATTATCAAAAGAGGCGAAAGAAGCGAGCCCTATGCTGGACATTGAGCATGTCGAGAGCACTGATGTTGCATGTGTATGTTACACATCTGGGACAACAGGTATTTTTTTCCCTATTTCGATACGGTTATAGAGGCTTACGCGATGGACGCGCACTTGGCTCCGCCTAAATGAACACGCGAAAAGGATCCACGTGTAAGCTTACAATTCACCAGTCGATATTGATGTCGATTTGTATATGAACGACCTTTTGAGTGTATACAGTTGTACAGGGGGGAGGGGCCAAAAAAAAGTCACTTCGACCAAGTCACATATCAGCAAAGTTTTCGCTACCCAGATAGAGGACGTGGATACGAGTACCAGGGCGGAAGATACCTGAGATGCTCGATAAGCAGGAGCCGGCTCTCGCTCATCGCCTTCATGTACACCGAAATATGAAGTCATCTCCAGTCGCAGCCTGACTGGAGAAGACCTTTGGAATTCATATTACTTCCAAACAGCTGTAAAACTTTTAGTCTGAGTCACCCATGGATAGCTACGACCAATGCCTCTCAATCTGGAGACCTCCAACATCGAGCTAGCCCCGGACAACGTCGCTAACCGTCTAGGACCATCATCTTCACCGCATTCGCCAAAAGGCGCCAGGTTGATGGCTATGGGCCGGACACTGGAATGGAAAGCACCAATATCTCTTCGTGGGACCCCGGACTGAAGGGTTTGGGCGCTGGCGGTTACATTGGGCAAACTCGTGGGGATATCCTCTTCACATGTCGTCGCCGTAACCTTCTTGGAAACTTTGTATGCTACAGCATGTGGTGCCGAGCACATGAAAATCGCAAGGGCGTTGGAAGAAACACATAATTAGCGTCACCTGACGTGATAATCCCCATTACCCGATTCGGGCGGAGTTCAACAGGGTGGTCTACGGTGGCGGAGAAATCGACTATCTCGCTGATCTCAGGCACCACATCGCGGTCGCGTGCCAGAATCTCTTGATGGCGCTCGTCCAGAAGGCTGTGGCGGAGTGTCGTGATAGTATTTAATATGCTCTTTAATATGGTGGTAAGAATGTCCGATCAGAATTTAATAAAGTGTAACTTATAGCGCCTCGAAAGTCAAGTAAGAAAAGTGACTTTTTCTTGAAGAAGGGTGTGTTAGCATTTAGAACGTAATCGTCGCCGATAGACTTACGCCAGGGGTTACTAGTGGGTTAATGGTGCGTCCCGCTGATGTGTTGTCGCCAATTTCGATAGAGTAATTACCTTTTCTTCCCAATAAGCTTCATATTGACGTTATTTTGTGGGACGTCATCTGAAGTGAGCGCCTCATTAAAAGTCATACTTCGAAGCACATACTAGCTCTTGGGTAGGGTCTATTCTAGGGTTACTAAGGGGATCAAGCAGTCAGAATAGGGTATACGTGTTTCAGTCCTTTGCGCTTGGGCTTTTAAAAAAGTGAAGCTAGTTGTAGACCATATCCAATGTGGATACGGTCGAGACAATCGTAATTTGCCGCTCCGTCGCACGCGGCGTGTTTGCGTCAGCCTTCAACTGGAGCACCGGATTTCAAGTAGACTGCAACAGTTATTGCAATTTTCGGTCTGGCCTTGTCAACTTTCGCCGTCTACAACCTATAAACATCGCCATTTGCGAAGGCGACGTTGCACGCGACGCCCACCAATGCGGCGAATTACGGTTGTCTTTCTGCATACCCACCAACCTTAGTGGTTCTGTTTTCTGTTCATCGAGGCTCACAGGTGTAATCCATATCTCGACATTGAAGGGGGATTGTCTGTTAATGTGAGCGCGGCGACAACTGCTTAATGACGGATAATTGCCGCTCCAGGCAGAGAGGTAAGAGGTGGATCAACGTTTTCAGTGTCGCGTGCGCTCCCTTATACACGTCAGACTTTGCCTGATTGGCAACTATCCAGCAAGGATGTACGCGTGATCGAGTCTTTGGTCACCTTCTTCCAACGTCGAGATGTGAACTGTACAGGCTGAACTTCAGTTCAACTTCAGAAAGTCATGTATTTAGGCCTTCCGAAGGGTGCAATGCTGACCCATGGCTCACTGTCGTCAAACGCTGAAGCTCTTGTTGATGCGTGGAGATTCACCGAAAATGATAAGTATGTTTTTCAGTAGTACATTTGGGTGGAACCTTCACGTAGAGTCGTGTTCGCTGCGGATGAACGGCATGTCAAGTGGTATGGGTCTGGCGCAGAGCCGAAGCCAATCTACACCAGTTCTGCAAGCGGGTAAGCGACAACAGTTGGTAGAAAACGACTATACAAACGATGTGATACAACCATGTCGCTTGCTCGCTTCGACAGCTGGTGGAAAACGGGTTTGACCCCCTGCCAAACGCATCCCGCCTGACACTCCTGTTCATTCGCGGCGACCAAACCTGTAGCCAGTTCAGTCCCTCATGAGTACCGTACTGCATCCGAGTGTCTTTTGAGGTCCAATTCCCTGAGTGGCTTTCTTTGAAAGATGAGCAAGGCTTCTGGCTTTTTTTCTTCGGGGCCAAATTCATTGGAGTATCTGTTGCAAGAGATATTTAGAATGACGTTCAGGTTACTTCATATGCTGCCGTTCTACCACGTTCATGGCATGTTTATTTCACTGAACTGTTCGCTGTTTTCACATTCAACTGTAATTTGGAGGGATCGGTTCTCACTCGACGATTGCTTGAAATGGTTACCTGCAGCTACAGTTATGATGGGAGTACCAACATACTACAGGTACCTATTCAACAAACTCTCTTCCGAGTTAAATTTTTTTCCGAATGGTACTGTAATCTTCTTGAGACCTAACTATTGCAGAATAAATTTCTAGCTTCATACAGTCTGTTCGCTGTGGATGCTTGCTGGGGTGATTTAGGGGGGGGGGTCTGGGGAACAATCGGTGAAAAATGGGTTGGCACCGCGCCAAACCCATCCCACCCACGCTCCATACCCCTCCCCTCCCCTAACGCTCCCCAGAATCCATCGCGAACAGCGACCAACACCTTACATATCAAATGTAATGATGAGATTTGCCCTGAAGAATCGTTTACAGCCGCCTTCTTTCGGCTTCTGGCTTCAGAGGTGATCTTCTGCATCAGTTACGACTTTTCGTGAGCGGCAGCGCACCACTTTCGACTCCTGTGTGGGAGGAATTCAAATCTAGAACTGGACACGCAATTCTAGAGCGCTATGGCATGACTGAAGGTAGTTGTTGAACAGTTTCGATCGTCTACAACTTTACTCCTTCAAGGGTGTGGTCCATTGCCGGCACCATCCCTTTGCGCAAAACCGATTATTCAAATTCCTATGAGTGACCGACAGCCACCGACCCTGCGGAATTTGTGAATGTGTTTTTTTTGCCTGAACTGTTCCTATTTCCTGTTCTCTGGGGTGATAAGGGACCCAATAAGGAGTTTCTGATTTCGGTCTTGCCACCTCAAGCATGCCCCGCCACTTGAGGCTCATTCAAGTTAAAACGATGGCTGTAATGACCTCCAGCAGCATATTCTATTCGCAAAATAAATAATTCTCGATACATCATGAATGACAGTGATGAACCAGATCTATGAAATTGGAGTTGTCTGGTTCAAAGGTTCAAAGTCCAGTTGATACGAAAGTAGTGTGCGAGGTCCTGCTCTACCGGGAAAAGAGTAATCATATTCTAAACTCTCGTAAAGCTGTGAATTCAAGAAACTTGAAGAACTGTATGCATTGACATGGGTCAGCAGTATCACTGTGGAAGACCTGCACGCTAAAAGGAACTGGTGAGAAATCGGCAGCGAAGCGAAAATGCACTTCCCCCCCCCCCTCCCTCAAGCCAAACAGCGAGCGCCCTGACGGCTTTTCATGGCTTGATAGTCGCAGTCGTGCTGATCGAGTCGTACATAAAAAGTCCCATCCAAGTGTAACGGGAGCTGTGGAACCTGTTCAACGTTAACCTGTAGCTTTCAGTAATGATGCGAGATTTAATTTTCGTTTTGCTCTTGTGCACTTTTCCATCATGTTACTTGTATCGTTAAGCTCAAGTCATCTGTTCCCATCCATACGATGATCGTCGACCTGGAAGTGTTGGAAAAGCGGTTGGGGATACGAAGGTACAATTACTTCGTTATTACTCCTCTCTGCTCGGAGCTGAAAATGAAAGTGTTTTGTTTGGGTCCGAATAAACAAAAATGGTGGAATCGAAATTCAAGGCTCATCGCTTTTTGCCGGTTACTGGAAGAATCCGACGAAGACCGCTCAGGATTTCACCGTTGATAAGTATTTCATTACTGGTGATCTGGGTGCTCTCGATGAAGATGGTAGGTCATTCTTTTTGGCCACTTTTTTTATTTGCACGCTAAATTGGTGAAAATGAGATCCCCAAAAAATACGTAGGTCGGATTGGTCATGGGAAGGGATCCCGACGGAGGACATTTGACCCCTTACTTAGCACCCTATCCTATGCTATTTATAATATTTATCCTACTACTTATGTTTGGCTTTGCCTCTATGTTGCTTTGTTTGCTTGCTTACTGGTACGTCTGTCCGAAATGTCTTTAGTACCGGAAGAGCCAAGTGAACAGTCCGGTTCTGGTATGAGATAGGTAATACATGAGCCAGGACGTACGGACAACAAATTAGTTCAGCTGAGCCCCACACACAGTGAGCGGGTCATGCACCGAAAGAAAGTGGTGACAAAAAAAAACAGGAAATCTTAATTCGGTTGTAGAATAGCCCAGAAACCGGAAAAACGAGCGTAAAGATCAAACAATCAAGATCAAGATCAACAAAGGGTTGATGGAATGAAGGAGATTCACTGAGGTGGGAAGGAGGGGGGGGAGGGCGCACTCTAAAAGAGCGGTGCTTGCTTCAAAAATTCGTAACTCGGTATGGGACAAATGGTAGATCGGGGAGCAATCGCTGGAAAAAAGAAGATCTATGTTGCGCTAGGGCTGTCCGTAGCGTGTAGAGACCCTCCCGAAATAGGGCGGAGTGTGCCCTCGAAGATGGAATATTTATTCCGAAAATTCGGGGATCATTTGTGATACACTACAGTGACCGAAAATGCATAGAGAGCAGCAGTGGGACACTGGATGAGAAAAGGAAGACACAATCACGGTGGGTGGGGCGTGAGCTGAGACTGGCGTGGCGAAAGCGGTCGACGAACGCGTTTGAGAGTTCGAGTCCCGTACAGTCACAGTCTCTCGACCATTATGAATTTGTGCAGTTGGTTTTCGTGTAGAGCGTCATGTGGTCAGTAGACGGGACCATTGAGTGGGTTGATTTAGAAAAGTTTGAATTTCGTAGAACCGAATCATGGTGGTCGAGAATTCCAGCCGGATCATCGACTGAGGCCAGCGCTGTTCTTTCTACGACGAGGCCCGAAGGGGGGGGGGGGGGGTGGGGTAGGTGGGAAGGGGTAGCTAGGCCAGCGCTAATTCGGCGTCTTGAATTCCTTGTCCTATAGCATCACATCTAATATATCCTGTACCATTTCTATCCATCTTAGGTGTTCGGGAGTGATATCCAAGTCCTCGGGTGACAGAAATTCTTGACATCAACCGTGTACTCCAACAACGGAAAAAGCGCACGGCTAAGCCAGTCTCGTTTCACTGACATAAGAGCGCTGGCGGGAACCTGAGATTCGACTGGTCTCAAGAATAGAGTAGATAAGAATGAAAAGGAGCTAGTTAGACTGGTAAGAGGGAAGTGTGAGCTAAAGAAGAGGGGTCAAGGAGAGTATCAGTTGAACCCGTCCAGAACGCGTTATTTCCCTGATTGGATATAAAAAGCGTGGCGCATTCCACAAACGGCAAGTGCTTCATCCTTCTATAAAGGCTTGAAACTGTTGTTCGATAATCACGAACGAAATCATTGAGTTTGGAATGTACTAGGTTTCCTTCACATACTTGGTCGTGGCAAAGACCTTATCATTACTGGCGGATTCAACGTTTATGCTAAGGAAATCGAAGATTGTATCGACAGAATTCCATATGTTGACGAATCGGCGATTATCGGTATTTCAATAATAGTAACATTTATTGCGCCTACTTCCTTGGATAATATGAAATTTGGCATTTGTAGGTGTACCACACAAGGATCTCGGCGAAGTGGTTGTTGCTGTTGTCAAAGTGAATAGCTCGGAGCCATTAAAAGAAGAAGAAACGGAGCGGGAAATCATTTCTGCACTGAAGGACGTACTTGTCAAATACAAGGTGTTTTGTGACTAATGGTACCCCAAAACACTGTCCAGGATTGTCTGATGGGCGGCGCCACAACGCCTTGTCATTGGCGTGCCCTCTTTTCCCGCCTTCAATGACAATGAGGAATACGGTAGGAGGGAGAACGCGCCAATACAGTCACTTCAAAGCTCGGAAAGCTCGGCAGTCCTTAAATTGTGTCTAGGAAAGGCGATCCTTTGACTGCATCGAGTTTGGGGTGTAACACCGGACCCTTCACCGGCTAAGATTGCAGAAATTGCTCACATTGATAGAGCAGCTATTCAAACATAATTAGAACCCATGTAGCTGTGGGCCCTATGTGCTACTGAAAGAGGGCAACATAGGATGAAGCGGGTGCTGGGCAACCGTGGAACCAGTCGGAAGTGAGGTTGAGTGAATTTCGCTGCTTAAAAGTACCATCAGTGGAATGTTTGGAGGTAGACTCGCAACGAACATGTTCTTCCATCGAGTCAGACTTCGGCTTTTCATTATGGGAATCATCGACGAAAAATGAATAAGTGACCTTTTAGAGCTGCGTTTGCATAGCTGTCATGCTACCGCAATTGCCTACATCCTTGTTTTCCGCTTTGTTTGGATTCGGTTGAACAACGGAGAAAAATACGAGTGAAATAGAAAGTCCGCAAACTTCGGAATGCGCTCTAAAGTTATTCTTGAGAATAGCATTTTAAAGTTCTTCCATGTATGGAATAAAATAAAAACACAGCTCTTCATCCCTGCAGCTGAGAGCCACAAGGTGAACAGTTCTCTTTCAACCGCTTTCCACCCACTCTGCTTGCTCGCTTCAACTATTGGTGGAGCGGATTGGCGCCGCGCCGAACCCACCCCCCCCCCGCCTACATTTCTGGCACGCAAATATACACGACGTTCAAACAAGTCGACGATCTTTCACCAAGCGGTTTTTGCATTTTCATGCAAAGCATTGTCCGGACTATCACTGAACACTTTAGGACTTTGGTAATATTTGCTCCAAACTGTGACGCCTCCTTTTCACTACGAACACAATTTGCACACTTTGTAATCCCATTGTATCACACATGCACACTGTTGGATAGTTTTCCATAAATTGACTCACTTGACGCCGCCCGAGACGACTCCTCACGCCTATGAAAAAGGGTTTATTGAAATTTTGTGTCTTCACTCACCAACATCCTTTCCATGATGATTTTTCATAATCGAATGTGCACGTAGGGAAGCAAGTTGTAAAGAGGCACTCCTAATCTTCCGACCACGCACATTTTTCAACTTTCAATATTTTTTTGTTTTTTTTTGCTGAAATTTTGTTGCTTGAATATTTGAGAAAGGAAATCGAAAAAAATCCCAAATAAACAACATCTTGCGACACCGTTGTTCACCTGCCGCCTGCAAACTCTACGCGGAACATAATAAAGCTCTCCCCCTGATGTATCTACAAATTTCACGATTTCCAAATTGTGGTAGATTTTTGTGTCGTAGCTTTGCCACTTTTTTCAGAACCTATGACAAGCTTCACCGCATTTTAGCGGATGCGAACGCCTACTTTTTTGAAATCCCTCTGAGTAGTGTTGTCTCGACTCTCAAATTCAGTTACAATCTAATAGGCTAGATCTTAATTTTTGTGGTAAATAGAGAGGTAACCAGATTCTGGCTTTTTATTACGGTAATTATGCTTGGAGTTTAGTCACTAACCTCTGAAATCTGTACTATATTTGCACAGATGTCATGTCCATCACGATTGTCTGCATCCGTAGTTTCCGCTTCGCTTGAATTAAATTCGACTATGAAGAAAAAAGAAATTCTATTTCAAAAATGTAAAAGAAACTCTAGTCGATGAATCGACTATCCGCCCACGTGCTTAACTACAGTTTTACTGAAAAGATGTTTGAACGAAATATTCCCGGTGATGGGCTGCGTGTTCCTGTGCGCGGTCCCCCTCTCTTACACGTTCGCAGCCGCCTTCGGCTGCTACGTATCCGTACTTGGAGACGCCCCTTTCTTCCTGCAGATGGGAGCTGCGATGCCCTTACTGTTTGTCTGTTGCTCTTGGCCCAATTTCCAATACATTTAGCACCTACTGGTCCTAGCACCCAGTTAGCACCTCAGCAATTACTCGTTCATTTCCCTTTTTTTGCTAAAAAAGGAAGGAAAGGAAAAGCAAAAAAAACTAAAACTTTTGAGTTATTATGATAGCAGCAAACTGCACAATATTCAGGTACCGAGACGTGTCGTATTTGTTCCATCGCTGCAAGAAATTCGATGGCGAAAGTGGCAGAAGAAAGAAACTTCGTGAAAAGTACAAGCACATTTGTGATGGCCACTGATAAATTCGTATCTGCCTTAGGAAACTGTCCGGTCAAAAATTTTATTTTATTTTCTTTTTTCTGTAGTCTATCAACGATGCCGTGTAATGACTTTGGTAGTATACTCTTGCTCAATTTTTCTTTCAAAAAAAGATATATGAAATAAGGCATAGTTACTGTAACATACATGTTCACGTAAACAAAATGAAAATTTTCCTAATGAAATGTTGCATTTGAAGTGAAGAAGTAAGTGTGTTGATTGATGATGTGGAACAGGTTTTGAAACATAAAAAACCGCTTGCTACACCGTTGTGGCATAAAGATGTGACACGACTGGTCGGTAGGTTGGTCGTTGATTGGGCGCCTGTCATCGCCTTTACTTCAACAATTGCTGACGAGTTACTTACTGGTTGAACCTCTTCGATACAGTAGTTACTAGGAATGCCTTTTCAGTGATAGCTTAATGTGCCCTACTGCCTCTCTTGTGTTTTCATGTATCGATCCCTCCTTGGTTCCATCAGTCGGTGTTCTGCCATTGCCAACGTCGTAATTCCCAGTTTTACTATAAGTAACCAAGTTATATGTTCTGTTAGACATAAATCGCATTTCGCCTGAAAAACCAGTCGTGCTGCATACCGTAGGACATACCATGGTGCGCTGGCGGGCGCGACCGGCGACGAGGCGTCCTACGGACGAGTTATCCTCCCTGCCCATTTGAATGTGAGTGTAAAAGGATGGGAAAATTTTGCCCGTCATGGATCTTGTGCTGGATTGAATTCATAGGAGTTTCGCTGTTCTACTCGGCATTACAGAATGGTGACACCGAAAATTTGCCGCGCATCCCGCAAGACGCGCCGCGCGCGCCAATGCGACATGCTACGATTGTCTTGTGCGTGTTCCTGCTGAGAGAGGTAGAAAAAGAGCATATGGTCAACTACAAGAAGTCTGTGAGATTCAACCATTAGCTGTGCAAGGAAATGAGGTATGAAATTCTAAAATCGGCAAACTGCGGTAATGAAAATCTTCTCGAGGTCCAACAAGTCCCCTCGCCGATTATGAAATACCCCCACCCCAAACCCTTGGCAGAGGTTCCACAACAATGATATGCTCTGGCCCGGAAGCGCTGACTCCCCCATCTCAAATGCCGGTCAGCTGACCATGTAAGTTTTGCAAAAAGCCTGTCATGTGAATAAGTCTAAAGATAACATTCAGCCCCCAATTGGAGTTGTATCTATTTTAAGATTTCAACTGCGGAAAGCTTCCGTTCCATACGACCACATATCTTTCCTTTGCCCTCGCTATTTACTATTTCATTACTATCACTAGAAAAAAATCGCTAATGATGTTGGCGACTTGAACTCTTCTATAAACTGCTAAAATTAGGTGAAATTCCATTCTCATTGTAGCACCTGCCACGTGAATTCTGAACTCTTTGAAATGTTCAGCACTCCGATTTCCACATATAGCCAAGTTTTAATAGCTACGATCCGCATTCCGATTTCCGCAAAATCGCTATCCGCAAATACTGGTACTCTTCACCAAAGCGGTCTCTATGAGATACAGTGAAATACGGCTCTTCTGTAGGGCGTGATAGATATTCCCACCCCTTTTCCTTTTTCCCCACCCCCCACCTCTAGGCAGTTTGTGGATAAGCTGGTTTTTCATTTCAGTTAGGAGCTGAAACATTGATTTGAATTGAATTTTTTCTCTGAAATTCAAAATAAATTAATGTGATTGATAAGAGATCCATAGATTTCGTTTAAAGGCAGTTCCCGCGATAAAATAAGGCTATGACCTCTCAAATGTGTCGGACGATTCGAAAGGCGATTTGTGAGGCTGCGCTATTTTCAAAATGTGGAAATCGGCAAGAACTCCGCTAAAAGCTGACAAATTAGGCCCATGGACACCCCTTAGGCCTATGCCGACCCCCACCGGCTGCTAGCTACTAGCTAATAGCCACTATGCTATCTCTCTCCATAACATTTCGGACTGCTTTTTCTGCTGCTTTTCTCCGCTAAACAGATACTTAGCACTTTTCCGTTCGTATTTGAGTTCCGTTTGCCGCAATCTGCGATCGCGAGCTGTGCCTTTAAGTTTCATGCAATAGAAGTCCGCAAAAGCATGTCAAATAGAATTTTAATTGGCGGTCAGCTGTCGGCCAGATACCCTGTGCTTCCCTTTCGAGTCTGCCTTGTTTCCTGGTTCCCCGTATATGTAAAACCATATATCGGTTCCTACCATTTCGACCCTTTTGAATTGTTTGCTTCGGCTAACCCAATGACCACGTCACTAATTCCGATTTCCGATTCAAATGGTCCTTTTTAAGTTTTGGATCATATAATCTGCAGTATTGTCACTCAATGCTCTGTGGAAATATGAATTGAATTCGTGAACCCTGATTATTTACTGATCGAGAAGATTAGCCAGGATCTAAAATATCAATCGTCAAGGAGATCGATTTACCTTCGCTCTTGTAAGTGGATGGTTTTTATAGTACTGCTCCAGAACACAATTTCTTTTCCATTCCCCACCCAAAGATTGGTGTCATACCATGTGATGTATGATCTTTTCCTTCTCACGGCTAACTCCTCAATTAGACCCTGATCTTCTTTTGCTAGTTGAGGTTTCGGAATTACCTTTTGGTTGCAAATGTACCAATGAGATGATTGAAATAATCCAGACTTTCCATCAAATACAAGTCATTCGATATTTATCCGTAGTGAAGTTTCCCATTAGCGTCTCTCGTGGTATCGGGACGTACTTGGTATCTATTTACTTGGACACCTTACCTTTTAGTACTTGTACTGATATCTCTAGTATATCTAGTATTAGCATCTTCTATTAATTGGTTTTTCAGAACCCCTTTTAGTGGTGGAGTGTTTTAAAAAAATTCTTGTGTCATCAAATGCCTTTTGTGAGTTGAAAATTTCAAACTGAAAACTGTATTACGTCTTTCGCAAGGAGAATTTTGTAAGTTACACGTTGTTCTCACTGGTTTGCATAATTTCAATTAAAATTTTGACATTACGTGATGTTCTGCGTTGCTTAAACAAAATGAAAACACTTCGTGACTTATATAACTCACAGTACCGGTTTGTTCAGTGCGTTAAAATGGTGTCTGCGTGCAAGGGCGTCGTTGTTCCACCATATCGGTCAGTTTACAACCCCGTTGACGATATCATAACTACAATTACTGCATTTCCTTGTGATCGATTGATAACCTGTCAGATGGCTGTTGTATGTTGTTAAGCGCGATCAAGGCATTGGACGCTACACTTGATCCGGTGTGAATATCACATTCACTCAACGTCGGCACTAACGGCAGCAACAGCACTGCGAGCCGAGGCAGGCTTGATATCAGGTGGCAGTGTGGTCGATAACGCGATCAGGGCTCGGACTTTGGACCTCGGCAAAGCTCTTCTAAAACTTCTTACCTACTTAATCTGTCTCATTTAACCCTATTATGGAGGTCGTTGGTGCGTCATTGCTCTGCTTAGCACATGTCGGACTCTGCGTTTTGTTGGCGATGTGAGATGATGGTATTAAAGCCTTGCACGCTTGGAAAGCTCGGTCCGGAATGTTTGCAGTTACCCATGTTGCCCCTTTCTTCCACATAGATTGTCGCAAGAGTGCGTGAGGAAAGCGCGATCCGCTCGCAACTAGGCCGCGGCTCCGCCCAGTGGTCTCGGAAACGCCCACCATTTTTTGTTCGGCAGTTGAGGGTGCCGCATTCATTTGAGAGACGATATAGTCCTCCGAAGGCGAAGACGAATTCCGCCCTATTTGTCGAGTCTGATCAGCCAATCTAAGTGTTGCAACGATACGTTGCTCAATGTTTCTGTGTGTACGAGTGTGCACGTGTGTGTACGGGTGTGTATGTACATGTGTCTATGTGTGTGCTATTTCATATGCTAACGAACATTCGTTTTCCACGCGGAAAGGTCAGATGTGATTTTACAGCACGAAAGTGTCGAGCGGCTCGAGCACAAATCGTTGACGTGAAAAAAGCCCCCATGAGAGAGAGTGTGTGTCACTGGATCTCAAACAACACGACACTTTCACCTGTGCTCTGAATATCATTGGAATTCCTGAATTCCAGAAATTTCTTCACAATTTCGCCGAGTTTTCGCCATTGCATTGCTGACAGATAATTTCGTCGTCGTGATATTTTTTCGGGAACGGCATTGATGTATAGCTGACGGTGAGATGAATCAGGCAAGGCGCCGTTGAACGATGGCGGCGGTCTGACGGTGGCCTATTGAAGGCGTTGTGATGAGAATCGTCTCAGTCTCAGTTGCTCGACGTTCACGAAAACCTTGTGTCGTCGGCCACACGCCACACGATGTCAGCCGTTTAACCGATGATCTTCTACTGATCTTCACAGTTAATTTGCATGTTTCTAATGATTGGTCGCTATCGGCGCCGGCGACAACAGGTGTTTGCTCAGGTTGATCATGTTTCGCCGGCAAATCGAACCATGTAAAACAGCGCTCTCAAACAGACTATTTTTTCCCTTTTCTTTGCCTCATTCCCATACGATCTTGTCACCTCTGTAAGCAAGTTACTGTTTGGCACAATTAGGGAGTAACCGTTACACACATTGGTTTGTTTTCTTCACATTTTCTCATTTACCTACCTTAATTTCGCGGTGGCCAAAAATACGCTAGCAATAAATCATTGGACCGTCTGACATGCCATATTGTATTTTTAATGTCTGATCAAAAAAATGTTTTTGGTTCAATGCATGTTCTCCAAAGGCCCGCCGGTACGATAACTTTGGACTCGCTTCGGTTGAGGCCTTATTTCTGTGAACATCTTAAACACACAGTAACTCTTGAAAATAGTAAATAATAGGCAGACAATGGCGTTCTTCCGAAGTTACAGCTAAAATAACTTTTTCGAAAGAAAATAAGAACAAGTTATCCTCGCTGGTCCGTCTGATTGAGATGTATTTGACTTCTTTCCAGAAGCTTGCTGGCTTTTGAATGCGATTCATCTCGAACAATGATTTGCAGAGACCAGTAGGTAGACGCTCGTGACAGGATATTCTGATGGCAAAATAGGTATACTGTCAGGTTCGCCCCAGATAGCCACGCCCCTTTCCTTCGCGGACATAACACTTACATTACCCATTTTACACTCTATAAATTCTAGTTACGCAAGTTCTTCATAATATCATCATGTCACTCATATACATTGTTGTATACTTTCATATAATAAACATTTTACATCGCCTCCTACGACTCCGCCCTCCTATTAGCGACTTATTCAAAATTTTGCCGCATCATAACTTTACTCACACACATCCTTTTCCAGTGTACTTTTCGCAGATATACACAGATAGGTATACTGTAACTTACCGATCTCCTACCTGTAGAATGTTTAGCTGATTTGGACAGGTCAAAGCCCTGAAATGAAGCCAAGCCTCTTACCTGGTGCACCAAACCGCTCAAAATCACAGATGATAGAACCATTTTTGACAACCCTTTTCTGAAGCAACACTATGTTTTTGAACGTCGCCGTCGCCGATAATTTTTTTCGCTTTATTTTTTTCTTGCTCTTGTGCATTTCGAATATTTACCTTGTGAGAAATGTTTGAAATGAGGGTCTTCCACAGCGCTGTTTCCGCTTCCCCAAAACTCGGCAAAGCTGAACCTTTTGTGTTGTTCGATGCTTCTGACTCTCCGCCTTCGACCCCACCCTCTCCCCAGCGGCCAATAGTGCCCCCCCCCCTCCTCTCCCACCTGCCGCATTTCTCTCAACGATGCTGAACCCTCAGTACATCCTGAAGAGGGTTTACAACCCTGCTTTATCCTTTTGCGTTATATACTCCGTTTTCCTTTATCCCCGCGTGCTTTATCCTCTTGTGACTTATTCTCACGGCTTTCTTATCATATGAAATCGCATAGGAGAACGGACCTCTAAAATGATCACTCGGGCTCGCATTATTCAGGATGTTCAGCAGTAAACTGTTAATCGCGTTCAGAACTTTTTTGCTGAACCTGTTGTATGCGTATTGTCTTTGTAAAATAAATTATATAGAGTATTTTTCTTGTAAAGCTGTTCTGTACTACTAATTTCCATGATGCTATCAACGAAAATTTGTAGCTTGCTTTTTAACCCAGTGAGAATGTTTCTAACCAGTAAGTACAGGGCAAGTGTGAAGTCCATGACATTCCTTACTTTTAGTGGAGAAAAGGCTGGAAAAATTGAGTTTCTAATGCGCTCTGGGGCAAAGATGGGTTTGTTGTGGGATGTGAGCAACAGTAGCTTTGTAGAACTCGTTTTGGCAATTTCAACGATTCAAAGCACGTGGTCATCAGGTCTTACTCGATTTCCGTGGCATTTTGTATAGCGAATTTGAGCACTATTAACCTACTCTATTCTATTTATTTATTTATTTATTTATTTACTGCCCCAACTATCCAGAATTTAGCCATTTTTGACAGACTATTTCTACATGCACAGATTTGGCTCAAGTGTTGTTTCCTAGAGTAGTTTGATCCCTTGAATACGAACATCACATTCGCTTGGCCCAGAAAACTTCCTGGCGCCCGCCGCCACAGGCGCTGGTGATTTGGGGTATTTTATTAGGTCGTTGCAAAAGAAAATGCAGGATTTCGTTTTTTTGTATTTAATACTTATTTTATTCCAATAAAATTAAAGTGTAGCATATCATTCGAAAGCTTTCTAATGCTCTTTCTAAAATGATACTTCAAGATTGGTTGTAATTCTTTTAGAGGCCACGAAATCGTTGAAGGCGTTTTTGGCATCGGTCTTGGTTTTTGAAGCATTTCTCTTTAAGATAGTTGTCCAGGATGCTTGAAAAAGTGGTAAATCGGTGGGCGACAGGTCTGGTGAGTATGGTGGATGAGGCAGAGTTTTATAGCCCAATTCGTTTAACTTCCTGGGAGGTCGAGCATTTGTGTTCGAGCACCCGTGTGGTCGGGCATTGTCGTGGAGAAGAATAGGTATTGACAACCTTGGCAATATGCGTTGAAAGCTTCTGATGCATTTCGTCGATTTGTTGACAGTACTTCTCCGCCGTAATTGTTTCACCAGGATTCAGGAAGCTTGTGATGGATGAGACGCGGCAGACCACCAAACATGAAGTTCATCTTCAAAGGCTGGTGTTGCCAAACGAAACTTCTGGAGGCAACGTTGGACCATACATTCGTTGACACCTTGCCTTAACTCCAAACTTCGTTAATGTTTCGAGCTGTCTCGCAGGCTCGGCCTAGCTTGAACTCATAAAAAAAATAGTGCGAAATTTACGTTTTGACATCTGCAATAAAAGACAATAAAAATGATAGTGCAACTAATCTTGAAGTATCATTTAGAAAGAGCATTAAATAAGCTTTCGAATAATATATAACACTTCATATCAAAGTAACATTTTATTGGAATAAAATAAGTATTAAATACAAAAGACTAAAATCCCGCATTTCTTTTGCAACGACCTAATAACAACAGCGCCTGTAGCTCAGGCGCTAGGAGGTTTCGGGCCGAGTGCATGTGTACTCGTCTTCAGGAGGTCAAACTACCCCAGGGAAGAAATTTTTGACCACTTTTGCGTACACAGAGAAACGTCGGTCAAAAACTGGCCTGTTTTTGGAAGATTCGGGCAGTAACGGGTAAATAGTGCCCGAATTTGTTATCGCTTTTCCTCACATTTGATCGAGCGGTTGAACATGACTAGGTGGATCGCTACATACCTTTTTTCAGAATGCTGCGGTTTTTTTCACTAGTAGTTGGAGGACGAATTTCAACGGGGTTGTATACAGGAAGCCAACCGATTAAATCACGGGATCTACAATTAACCAACCGCCATGCCGGAAATCGGAAAAATCAGCCAGGCTTTCCCCGGCTTCTTCGGATCCCGTAGGGCTCCTCTGTGCACGGTCAGCTATTATGCAGAGTTCTTCCCTTTTTCCGAGCTTTCCCTCACGATTCAACTCCCTCACTGTAGGCGAAGTTTCGATGGTTTTTTTCAAGATCTTAGGCTTGTGGAATTTTACATTTTGCACAAAATTTCATCGGGGGTTCCCTGGGAACACCATAGTTTCGCCACTGATACGCGTATGGCTCAAGGAACGAATCCTAGATCAGCAGCGGCTGATTGAAATCTCAACATTATTCTTTTGAATGCAGTGCATCCGAATCCCACAAATGTTTAACTGTTGTTCACAGAGAAACTGAATGAAATCCCCTTCTAAGCTGGTCTATTCGGTCTCATGAGCTCATGAGTCGCCGCAAGCTAGCCCTTGCGCCAAGGGACAAGTGGTTCCGGTTGTCTCATGATAACAGTAGTAATGTATCTCGTCAGCTAACCACGTGACAAGCAGTCTTAAACTACAAACAGTCTAGCAAACTCGCGATGCAAAACGCTTTCCAAATTTCCGCGATAACTCAGCTGGGATCTATCAGGCTCACTTGCTCTGGCGGATAGATCTGTGTACGGGCAAAACAATGCGATGGTCCGCTTGCAGACCCTATTTAAGGTGCATAAATGGTAGGTTAACTTGAGAAATAACAATCTCTTACAAGGCCAAAAGTAAAGTACTAGTATCACAGGATTCAAGGTGGAAAGCTACGCCCTTCAGTCCCCCTCAAAAGTATCTAAATATTTCATTGTATCCCAGACCTAAGAATTGACAAAAGGGGTCTAAGGGGTGACAAAAGATCCGTGCCGATTAGAGCCCTCGCTAGATGTTGGATTCTCAGGACGCGATTTGTGTCCAAGAGAGAGCACATTGTTGTGTTCTGTGAAAAATTCTTGGATTTTTCTAAATACCTTCTTCACTCAATTCCACCCTATGGCACGACAACCCGCTCATATGCTACACTTTCTCATACGAAGTCCTCTCAAAATTATACACGGGAAGAATCGTCCACAAGGGCAGCATACAACGCGTGTGCCATCGGAAAAGTTTATTCATGGCCAAACACGGCCCCTCCCCGAAATACGACCCCTTGCTGTGTTTTATATAACGATGATAGGCCCTGTTCTAAGCGCCTCAAGATGCAGTGAGGATATGCTGTTATTGAGCATTTGCATGGTCGAACAACTCTTTTCCTGTGAGCGAATGACCCACATTTTTTCCAACAAAAAATACTCAAAAAATGGAGGGATAATTAGCCTCATTCAAAAATGCGCTACGCACTGGACTTCCGTCCCTTCCACCACCTTTAGAGACACCTGAGGAAGCCTATAGAATGACATTTGGCGGTCAGCCGATTGGCTCAGTTCGGCTTGGAAGGAGAGAGTATGGTACACGGCAAAGCTTGCACAGGTCACATTGTGAGGTTTGCAAATTCTTTACGACCAAAACGGCTCACTCGAACAATTTTGCAGCTTTACCGGAGTTGACAGGTCCGCCTTAGTGAACCCTTGTTAGTTATCATGAACCAACAAAAGGAATCAGCACAAATTCAAAATGCCCCTCCAAGTCGAACAGCCCCTGTTATACAAACTAGCTTATTCACTATTCCAGACATGTTTGATCAACTAGTGACGCAATTTATGATGGGTTTGTTATGATCTCGCCTGATTAGAATGGGCGTGCCCTCGTTACTCAAAGAGAGAGAGAGATGTGGAGGATGCACTTACAACACTTACACTTACAACCCTTTGTTAGCCCTTTGCGTACGTCAACGGGGAACACACGTACTAGCAATGTCCGATGTATTGACCTTGAGTGATCGGCGAGTAAACGACATTTAACGAGAAATATTAAGCGTCGTACCTCCTCACCCCGGCGACGCGATAGATTTCTCAGAAGTTTGTGGTGATGGCATCAGTTTGCTAACAGCGTCCAGTGAATCTGAGAAGAGGTCGGCCTCGAAATTTGTTGTAAGCTTCCCCGGGCAGTGCTAATCTCTTCAAGGTTGACCAGGAAAGGCCACTGCATAGACAGGAAACTGCACGGAATTCCCATCTACTCGAAAATTTTTCAAGCATCTACTATTTTATTTAGTGTGGTGATGTTTTATTATAAGTTTTCAAAACTACCCTGTAAAGGAATGCGGGCGAAAAGGAATGTACGAATTAGATCTGCCTGTACCAGTCAGTCTCCTATTACAGTAACCAAATCCAGTTTGCAGTTCAATGACTTCTAGAACTCAAATGTCATAGGCTTGACTGGTTTTTATTACTTTGGAGCTGAAAATGTAGCAGTAAATTTTTTTGTATATTTCTCGATAGCTACAATGCTCACATTTATCCTATCGGTAATAAAGCTCCAGATTTGGGATTCACTTTCCATACATTCACTGAGGAACACGAGCTAAGAGCTTTCCAATGCCCTATGTGGGAAGTAATAGCTTCCCCAATTTAGTTTATTTTACTAGTTAGTCATTCTCAAAATAATCCTCCTCTCTATTGGCGCTAAATTTCACGCCAAAGTTCCACGAAAACGCATGATCATCATCGTAGTCACATTTTTACACTATTCACTCGCATCTTGCTATAATAATGATCGATTGCCATTCGAATTTATGGGTAGTGGGTCGGGGTGGGGTAAATCGATGGAGTTGAGTGATACTCGAGAAATGTGTTTATCGATCGACGCGATCAGTGACCGTGGCCAGGTAAGACGGCCAGGCCCCCGTCGTTCGCTCGGCGCCTAATGAGTAATCAGCGCGCTCAGCCAACCGGCTGACTACTATCGTGTATCGATTGATCACTTCAAGCATGAGCATTTCTCTCTTATTGATTTTTCTATTTGATCTCATCTGGTACTGTGCAGTACTTGACTGGTTGAAAATTTTATAGTTGTGTGTTGTGTAATTTGTTAATTATTAGTAATATGTTGCATTATCACGTTGTTGTCTAATTTTTTCCTATTGATTCTTCGGGAAAACGTCAAATGTTCACTGATTAATTCCCCAGAACGGATTTTCATCGATATTCAACGGCCTGACAACCGTCTGTCATCAACTGAGCTGCTCCATTGTTTCCTTATCATTCAAAGTACATAAAACTTTATTTCTACCGTATCCCAGTCCTATACAGATAACCGCGTTTTCCAGCGTGTCATCTTTGACATTTCCATTTTACTGCAGCGTTCCTTCAACCTTATTCTTGAAAGCTTCGTAAGCTTACCGTGAACATGAACGTACGTATCCCCCACAAATTTCGTGTGAAATGCTTCGTACAAAAAAAGAGGTCAGTGTTCTTTCGTTTAGTCCAGGAAGTTTGGCCCTCAAGGTGATGTGCCTAGGTTGGAGAGGCATAGAAGGGGCTGTATTCGGCAGGCTTTCCCTAATTTTCCGCCAAAGGTGATCTGGGAGATCCATGTGAGCTAACTTTCCGGCCAACAGTAGCCCGATTTCTTTGGGAGTAAAATCGCAGCGTTCTGTACTATCATCTCCTCTTGTACTACGCCGCCACTTATCATTCAATATCAAGGGCCATTGGACGTTCAATCGATTGTCATTGAACGATCGCCAAATCTCCTTGTCGTATCAGATCAACCGATGACTGGAAGACCTACTATCTAGGTAACGATGGCCAGTAGTCGAAAGCAATTAGGAGTAAAGACGAGTAACGGAGAACTCCGTGAGGTGGACGAGGAAACGCCCCGGTGATGTCGCCTAAGTGAGCTTAACGACGAGAGCCGGTTATGTACGCGAAACGGACTGTAGAACGAGCGGGTGGTGATGGCGATGTTGGTGGGATGGGTGATGGTTATGGTGGTGTGATGTGATGCATTTTCTCTATTCCTGACCTATTTATCCATTGCACCATCTGAGCACCAGCTTACTGCAGATAATCTCCCAGAGACGGTGATTCTGACCGTCACTTTCACCATGTATTGTGTAAGTGCGACACAAAGTGTGGTTCCTTGGTTTTTTTTGCGTGTGTCTCGTCAAACTCTCGTATCCCACCGTTTCCCAGCCCTCGAGGGGTATCATATCGATGTGTCGTTGTCAGCTGTTGAGGTGTGTTGTCTTTCACGATTATTCACCCTTTCGCACATTTACGGGGGTGAATTGAACACGAAAATCCCCTTCAAATTTTCTGAAATTTCTAGTTCGCCTCTCCGACATGTCGTTTCTTTCTTATGAAGTAACTTTCAAAGCATTTTCTATCACTGACTGCCTCGCGCCCTTCTCCATCCGGCTGTGTCGTCGGTGATGACATGCCTTAGTGCCCCCCCCCACATCTCATCCCTCACCCCTATACCACTGCACTCCTACGAATTCAATCTCGTATCGTGTGTTGGTGGTGGTGGTGGCGGAGGTTTCACCTTGTTAACGGGCCAAACCCCTCAAAGGTAAGAAAAACTGACAGTTCAGCACAGCATGATTCACACCCTTAGTGGCGCCGCATTTTGTGTCGTTCGATGTCCTCTGATTGCGCTGGAGCATCTGCCAATCTTTCTCTTCTTTTTCCTCCGTAACCCTTCGCTTCCTTCTAGTCTTCTGATGATCTTCGGCCCCCAGCAAAAATACAACCAAGAAGTTCCAAGTGGATTTTCTTGCTTGATCCTGGCTCTCAGCTGGTTATTTCCATGACTCGCTGTTTCTCTTTCCCATGACTATCTCGTAGTTGTGGGGCGTTGAGCAGCATTTACAGGAATAGTGTTGTTCCTGTTGAAATTTCAGCACAAGATTCCCGAGAATGGACGCATTTTCCGAAGTAAATTCCTCGCCATAGAAGTCATGCCAGCGGACGCAGCACTATAACGCTTGCGGGAACGCCCCGTTCCAATTATAGAAGTGATAACTCTTGATAGTTTAACATATTTTTCGATTAGACTGTTACCACTGACTTCTCTTTATTCTTTATTTCCATGGGACCATGAGGAGCCTCTCTTCGGTTTACGTTAGTAACTCTTTTCCTTTGAATGTGCACATTATTTCAAATATTTATCCCGCACAAGCAACTATTTATAAAGGATACCCAAACACAGTCTCGAAAAAATACCCTCATCTTGGTGTGAAATGTGATGGCTGAAATTCATTAGGACTTTCTTCGGGAACCGATGGTACTGCAGGCAGACGGGATCAGCCTCAATGCTTTCTGTTTTTGATCTGAGTGCTCCTGGACCACACAGCACCACTGTTCAACAGTCTCATTGTGATATGTTAGGTATCATCAAGGGTTAAGCCTATAGATCGTTTAGGAGAACTGCCTTTCTGACTTAGTTTTGCACTAGTATGTCCCACATTGGAGACGATTTTTACAGCATCGCATTGTGCTAGACAACGGCGACCAGCAGCGTTGCGACATCGTACACCACTCACTTTCTTTCTTCAATGACAAATGTTCACACAAAATAACGTCCTTAACTTTTCCTCACCCTCTCACCTCAGGGTCGTACTAGTGAGCGGCGCCGCTCGCGCACACATTTGCGATAGCGGGTTTTAACCATTTTCGGGGTCGAACCTACCATCGGTCGCTGCTGCACTCTCGTGTCGGTCGTGGTGGCTGTGGTCGAGCGGCGGCGGCGGCGTGTGAGTCATCGTTGAAGGCGACGTCTTCTGAATTGGGGGCGCGCACGTGTCGGGCGCAACATGGCGGCTGTCGTTGCCTCGGAAGTCGTTGAGAAGGCTTCCAATGCCGATGGGCATTGATTCCTCTTCAATGACGTTCACTGATGATGTGACTTGCGATCACTCGGCGTCGTCCTTAGTTAATCGTTCGCTCTCGCCTTTTATTGTGAGTGATGTACACGCGGGTGCCCATAAATGTGTCGTATCAGTATGTCGTATGCGTGTGTGTGTATGTTCGTGTAGGTAGGTAGGTATATGGGAATTTGCGTCAATTTGCATATGGGTGAGTGTGTAGAGGTGTGTCGGTGTGTGTGTGTGCCTGTATGGTGCGATCGGTTAGGGGTGACCTTGCCTCCCGTACGAGTTAAACGCCTCACGAAACGCTCTACCATCTTACCATTATATCTTCAACACGGTCGACGTGTGTGTGCATTGCTCGCTGCCGATGCTGGTAGCAGTTCGTCTTTACAACGAGCTGCAAGGGTAAAAGGCTTAGGCAAGGGCTAGTTTACCCTGGTCACCTGACCACACCTATCTGACCCTCCAAAGTTTTCATTGCTAAAAAGGCTACACTGCGAGATTCGTGGGTTTTCTGAAACTCTCGACTAGAAAGCATCAGTGGAGGAGAAATCGTTCGCTGGTCGAAGTTGGCCTTGCCTCGACACGAGTTAAACGCCTGACACAAAGCGATGCACCACACCACCATCTTACTATTATATCTTTGACATCGCGCCGACGGCCGCTTAGACGCCGCTCACCAGCCCCTATTTTTCAACACCATTTTAATATTGAATATTTATTGTTTAACTAGCTGCCTGTTTCAACCAAGTGCTTTACACCTCTTTAGCTTCAAGAAATGTATGTCTTCTAGAGTTCTGAAACCTCATCTTGATGTATGAATATGTAAAGTACTGCTCAGTACTGATTCATAGGTTGATCAAAGAGCGGAAGTCTTTCCACTACTCCGATGGTTACTAAAGTTTTATTCAAAAATTATACCTCTTCTATTTTTTCAATTTTGGCGTTGTTCGTGTTCTTAATTTAATGTACACGGAATTAGTGTTCCTTACGCTTTCGGCTAGGGGAAGGCGGGGGGGGGGGACGATTTGCTGAGGCACACTCCTCTGCCTTGTCTTGGTGCTGTAAACACCTGAGGAGTTGCCAAATGGAAACAGCATCGCTGAGCCACTAGGGTGAGACATTCAGTCGCTGTCAATTCTCGATAACTCATGAAATAGTATAAGCTCTACACTGCATAGCTGTACGGGCTTTACAAGAGTTTACAGCTTTGCAAGAGATCCTCACAAGGTGGCCTGCGAAAACTTCTCTGAGGGCAACTTCACAGCTTTACAGCAATTTACACGTCTTCACAGGCTCTTAAGCTCGCAGGTGGTCCCTAGCTAGTAAAGTGCGCCATCCCCCTCCGTAGGTCGAACCAGGGTACAGCATCTTGATGTGTGAAATAGTGGTGCAGGTACGACCACCACCCCCTCCCACCTAGATGAGGGCCTCGGTACGGTCCCCTCCAACACCTACCTATCACTTTCCCCAATTTTCTACTTTTTCACCTAACATTTCCGTCAACCGGGGTACATAGTACACATGAAACAGGAAAAGTCAACAACCGGAAAAAATCTCTCAATAACCAAGTACGACCTCCCCCCTCTCCCAGAGGAAGGAAAAGTACGACACCCTTATGTGTTTCACACAACGATGCTGTACCCGGGGCCGAAGAACGCCGTTTTTTGTGTGATAATAACAAAAGTTCTATCCCGGGGCAGTTCGCCGAAGAGATAGCATTTTGCTTCCCATCATGTGTCGAACCATCCAGATAGCCTTTTCTTGAGTTGACACGTTCAACCATGGAGGTAGACGAGCTTGCTCCAGCTTAACAAGAGTCCACAAGTTTCACGATGTGAGACTTATGAGCCGGAAGAAGTGAAGCAGTGAAAGTGTAGAATTCCCCCCCCCCCGTTGGCGAACTGCGCCTTCAGTCCCACTCATTTTAATCGCACTCATTTTCATTTCTTATGACCTCTTTGACCAGTATGGATATAGGCGAAATAGTTTGGTGGTCATTGGTATCGGAGAGATCAATGAAATCGATAGAACTCTAAGTTACCCACGAACTCATCCCATCTGCTTATTCTAGTAGGCAGCATCTTATTTGTAAACAGAAAGCTGCAATTACTTTTGGGTAGCAGCACCATCACTCCTTGGTGATTGCTGAACTATCGCTTTTTGATTAGTCACAGTACCTTTTTTCCTGTTTTCAAGCTTTGAAGTTCTTTTTCTGGAATCGTATTTCCATAAATAGGATGCGAGACCACAAAAATTGAAGATAATCTTGAAAATCTTTTTGAAGCCAGTTCAGTGCGCATCACCAGCGTATTAGGTGAAGGTTACATTTTTTTCTTCTTCCTCTTTTCTAAGCTTCTTCGTGACAGATTATCAAGCTGCTCCCGTTCAGTAATTCTGTGAGATTTCATTATAGCTGGTTTTATGGTGTTTGTTTTAACGTGCTGAACAACTTTCTAATTAAATGGTATATGATAAGGCAGCGTTTCAAGCAGTTTCGAAGGGTGCAATGTTTGTCCACTTCCACGCGCTTAGATAACTTCACCCTCGGAAGTAGGCAGTCGATATCTTTTTAATCGTACTTGACTAGTACTGCCCCGTTTTAATCAAATCTGTGACTGACGTTGTTAAAAAGCAGTGAGGAAGCCGTGCTCAATCAAGGTACAGCATGCGAGTTGGGTTCCTGCAGCTGGGCTTGCGGTACTAGGCAGGCAGGTCTACTGAGAGCAATCGTTGGGGTGTTGGGCAGGGTCAGTAGGGATTTGGAGCTGGAACTTATGTCAAGAGAGCCAAAAAACGGTTGAGTCCAAAGAAATCAAGAGATCACCCTCGAAGGCCATTGCAATGATGCTGCTTGAGATCTCGTAACATATTACGGAGGTGTAACTTCTATGAGGTACGCTGATTGTGGTAATTGCTAACAGCTATTACTTCTGTTCAAGTTCATGAAGCTCATGCAGAGCATGATGTTAAGGGTGTAAACACGATTCCTGTTCTTACTTGTGTGACATATAAGTCGCTCTATCTTTCCACCTTGAGGGCAGTTGGCACGATAAATCGCTATACAGATGTAGGATTTGTACAACTGGCTTAACAGAATTCCGTGACCTCGGACAGGTGCTGCGTGAAGCCTTTTTGGAAGAGGGTACCCCTATAGCGCCCTATTGAGCAACAACCTTACGTCCCAAACGCCTTCCTTGCCCGCCCGCCCACAAAACTACCGCTTCTGACGCTCGTATTCATTCATTTGCTCAGCAAATTACAGCCGTACCTTCGGTAGCGGTGACTAGCAAGATGCGTATGGGAAACTCGTCCGAAATCGATTTACAAGTCACTGAGAACGGAGGCTTTTTCTTCGCTGGATTTTGACCGTTTCACTCCGTTCTTTCGCCATTTCCCCACTATACAGCGCCCTACTGGCATTTTAGGCTAAGTAGGAAACATCGTGCCAACTGCCTTCAACTTCGGACGACGGCCATACAGCCGGGCTATCGAGCAGGGCTTTCCTATAATTCTCTTTGTTGGTTTTTCTTGGATATTTGTATTTTCGTCATTTGGATTGTCTAGATTTCAGTCAGTTAATGAGCTCTGTTGTTTTTAGATGCTTGTTTATTTGGTTGCTTTTATAACGGCTGTTAACGCTGGCTATCTGAGTGCTGGGCGCTAGCATTTTTGTACTAATCATAGGAAAGAAAGTGCCTATTCCTCCATTCCTTTGTCGTTTCCTTCTTACCCAATCTTTTCGACTTTTGAAATTCTCAATTTTGACTTTATAATGAGGGAATTTCCATTTTCAACACACACCCACACGTAAAAGCCACGTTATCAACTCGTTTCATTGATCTTTTCACATTTGTTGCTTCTTTTTCTGTTTTATCTCCGCGTGGCTGTACCATTGTGACGGAAAGAACGTGAACTTTTCTTGTCTCTCTCGAACGCCTTCGTGGAATTGACGACGCGAGAAGTCAAAAAGCTAAAAATACGTTTTGACTTTTGAATTTTATCACCATGCAACTATTACATATCAGGAGTTTCTTACATCAACAATACTCCTCACACTCTGAACCACTTTACTTTAACATTACCGTAATCCATACTCCCATCGCATGTCCTCTGTGTCATTATTTTGGGCGCCCATATTGTCGCTATGGCTTCCGGACCTCACACACACACACTCACATATACACACGCACATACAGTATGATGTGCGTGATGAGTGTGAAAGATTCGCATGGTGTATTCATCCAATTACCGACGCGGCGCTCGCCTCGTTCAGCTAGTCATTGTGCGCATACTACTGTAATTGTTACTTTGTTTGGTATTTTTTAATTTTATGATCGGCTTATGTCGTTCGGGGCGACGATGGTAGAGGCGGTAGCAGTAGCAGCTATACTAGTCGGTAAAGAGAGATGAGAAATGGGGGTGCGTCACGGCGGCGTTAAGGTGTAGCACGCTGAGAACGGGGTCGGGGAGAGGTTCGAGTAAGTTATTACTGTGTGATATGTGATGAGGAGTATACGTGTAGCTGGAGGGGGGGGGGTATTCTATCTGTTGATGTGACATCAATTGTCAGCGCTACGGCAACAATCATACGATGGGGGATTACATAGCAAGTACAGTCATCAGATAGGCGCCGCCGAGTGGCGAAGATAACCGCCGACGCCACCACCACCACCACCACCATCGCCAACCATCATGACGGCCACGATGCCAGCGGCATAAGTAGTCGTCTTTAAGAAGCCTTCAAAAGCCAACTGCCTTCTTGAAGCGATTCGGTCTTGAACCCTTCAGAAGAAAGCTCATCTCTTACCTTCCGCATCATTCACCTCTTCGAAATTTCCCACCATGTCACTCCTTGCTCCGTAATAGTCCAATTTTTGAAAAATCGATAGCATTTTTTCTGACACTCTCGTTTTCTGTCTCTTCATTATCAGTGCCTTCTTCGCACCGACTGACTCATCCCTATCTGCCACTGATTACGGGACATCAGTCACAATTCAGAAATAAATTAAAACATAATTTAAAATGATCTCGATGGGGTGCACTTTGTGAGGTTCTGTACGTAACGATGACGAATCCTCGTGACTAGTGATTCGCCATTTCCTCGTCGGTTTCAATCGATTCATCGCAATTTTTGATGATTTATCGATTTATTGGGAGACTTTCAACGGGCTCATGAGTTACTGTATTTGTACATTTAGGCAGGGATGGCTTCGAAAAAGACGAAACAGCACAAAATGTCGACAGCAGCACCGGGTCCTTCAGTATGTGAGGTGTTCACATATGTCGACACAAATAAGAGCATCGATGAGCTGTTTCAAGCCGGACGTGTCAGCGACGGCAAGCTGTACGAGAGAAAGCCGAATAGGGTAAGTGATAAAGGAACACCAATGATAGGCATATCGCCTACAACTGGCACGTTTCCTAGCACGAATATAAATGCTCGTTTCAGAAGTTTCCGATGGCGTACTATGCGCCGAAACCACGTCCACGTGGCAGTTCGGCTGGACATTCACCACAGGGTAGCAGTGATGATGGAATGAGCAACGCTGGACGAAATGCGCTCAGTCCCAGTGGCAGTCAACAGGTGCATCGAGGGCAGCTGAAGGGGTTTTATGTATGGAATCAAGAAAAGCTACAGTACAGCTCTAGTCTAGAAGTCAATGGGAATGTGTTATTCTGGTAGTCAGGGCGCGGAAGGGTCGTAAATGCCTTCGAGGGCAATACTTTCCGTTGTTACCGTTCCACACTTTTCTCCTGTTTGAAATGCGCTGTACATCCCCTCCCCCTCACCGGCAATTTATTGGGAGGAAATCAAAAAGTGGAGGAGTTTGAACGAAATACTTTGGAGAAAAATGTTGCACAAGGCTGACTCAAAAGGACTTCAGAAGATAATAGGTAGGATGGGGGATGGGAAATCGAGGAAATATCGAGAGATATCGCATTCTTCAAGATTTTCCCCAACGGCAAAACGTGCCCTGCTCACAATCCAAGCTCTTCATTGAAATGGGGCAGCCTCTTGATAAATCTCAATAGTAATCCGCGAACCTGATCTCTTGAATGTAGCTTTAGTTAACCTCGAGATGACTGAGCCCACTGGGAAGGTAGCCGGGCAACCCACAACCAAAGCAGTACCATGTGGCACAGGACGAGACCCATGCCTGGTTCCCATTGGTGCCTATTTTCGGATAATGTGTATATTCTGGGATATCCTCAAGTTGAGCGGTTAAGACATCAGACTTTTGCAAATTTTCCATCGCCGTACTCTACCAGTGGCGACAATCCCTCAGAGCTGGAGATAAAGTCTTTTTTCATTCAAAAAAAGCTGGAGCTGTACAAATGCGTTTGTGATCCCTGTTCATACAGAAAATCCACTTTTTTTTGTCCCATACATTCCATCGCTGTTATTAAGATACCGACAAATAAGGCCATGTTATGGTCTTTAACCATCACATATTGGTATCTCCTCTGCACTTATTTGAAACATTTTGTGGCCAAACACTTATGGAATAGACGACCAAAGTTAGCCGCAAATCTTTCCCCATGAACTCGATTGTCTCATTGGAAATGCCGATTCCTCTAGGATGTCAAATCGAATGTGCGCTTCCACTGCAATAAGATAGAAATCGTGATTGAAAGGAGTTGACATATCACAGTGTTCAGAGGTTATATCCAAAAATTTGGGATTAAAGGAAAAATGGGGCCAAAACAGCTGGTTCTCGACAATATCTCATTTTTGTGTGAGCTTTTTAGAACATATAGGGTCTTTGCGGGTCCCGCAGCATATTTACAGGCCCATTTCATCGTGCGATTCTTTTATGGATTTGATCAGTTATGTGATTTAATTGGTATTAATTTCCCTATAACGATGTCGATATGATTTATGTGTACACTCAGTGCCCGGGGATGGGATGGGCGTGGATACGCACTTCATTTGTGCGAAAAAGGAGGCGTTCTTGTGGTATATTTCCTTTGGAGGTTGGTATTCGCATGAGGAAATTTCAGTGAAGCAACTGGACTGCGGTTGGCGAAAGGCAAGGGTCTTGTGGAAATAAGGCCTCGACAGCGGGGAAGGAGGTTAGGACTCCACGAGAGGTCAGCCTGCCGTCGCGACGCGGCGGAAAAGAAGTGGACCTCGCGGTGTTTTCGCTGTGTGCGCGGTGTTTGCATAGTCCATTGGATTTTCAACAGTCTGCTTTATAGGTGTGAAAAATATGAAAGGAGTGGGCCCGATGTTCAACTCTTAGTATAAAACAATGTCCATTTACATAGAAATAATATTTAGAGAATAAATCAGCAATCTACAAAAATTCATTTTAGGGTGAATGCTTCTTTTGCACTCCTCTGCATGGTATTGTAAAGGCCTAAGATTTGCGGCCAGACGGAAAAAGTAGGTAGTATTAATGAATTACAGCAATCCATTGAATAAATGCAGCTGTCATTCACAAATATTGACGTCCCTATGAATAGTCTGGTTTGGCAAAATGCCAAGCAGATTTGCGTGATGCCGGAACTATGTGAAGGGACCAGGATCTTAATCGCACGACTGTATGGGTCTCGTCCAGTCACGGCAGCAATCGCGGCGCGCGGCAAGGCGAAACATGGCGGCCGTGACCTCTCATGGAGTCCTAACCTACACCCCTCGACAGCAGCCAATAGTACAACGGGGCCGACAAGGCCAATGGGACAATGGGAGGAACAAGGAACGGCTATTGGCTAAAACTTTTCCAACGCTACTCTTTCCAACATGGAAGGAGAAGTAAAAGCCTAACATTGAAACCCCGTGTAGAGTGACTATATACAAATACAATTCAAATCCTTTTTTTCAACAATAGTGTTTATCGATCGTTTTCTGGTCACCGTGGTGGTGCTCGTCTTGTCGTTTGCCACTCATCGATCTTTGAAAGTAAAAAAGGAGGGAGAAAAGTCGTGATAAATTTGGCTTTTGCCTCGTCGTTGTTCCACGAACAGCTGTTTATCGTGTATTGCAGGTTTCGACGCCGTTTCATAAAAAGCAAGCCAGCGCACCAGAACTCGATACACATCATCTAGACTTGTACAATAGGTATGTAATTACGAGCTTCTATGAAGAATATCCCAATCAGAGGCACTCGCTGGTTTACTGGTAGTCTGATAAACTTACGCTAAAAACCTTCAAAAAACCTTGGAATACTTCGAAAATCCAAACTTCCCAGCGTTTTCCATAAACGTTGAATTGCATTTTAGCCAAACTCCTTACAAACATATAATGATGATCCATAACTTGTATTGGAACGGTTATTGATTAGATAATAAAAATAGCGCAAGCGTTGAAATTCGCGTAGCTTGTCAACATCTGTCCTCTTTCTTTACCGACATGATGAACTGCAGGAATGATTGGCATTCTGCATTCTTATCCTTGAAAACATGACTGTTCACATTTAAAACGGGAATGAGCTACATCATCTACATCGTTAAGTTCCGGAAACCGAAAAGCCGTGGAAAGTGGTAGTGTGGAACTGCGAGGGATAGGAGACAAAGTCAAATAACTTCTGAGGATCCTTATACAAAGTCGGAAATCGGAAATCAAAGGGAGCAAACAAAGTCGAAGCAGAAATTCGACACGTATTTCGAAGTTCATTTCAATGCTGACCGAGCACCTGAAAACCACTTGAGTGAACGATTTTAGCGGCTTCACTTTTCGGAAACTTTCCAAGGAGTAATCTGTTTGTATTGGTAGCTTGCACTGGAATGACTTAGTGTCGCCGGTTTTTTTTTGTGGATTCGGCCACCTTCAGTAGTTACCGGAAATTCATGTCTTGTTCCCCGGTGAGTAACTGTGTAATACAACGTCTGAAAGTAATAGCTCTCGGATATTACTGGAGTGTCACATGTTTCTGTTGTTAATCAAGATAAAGGCGCTCGTAAAATGGGACCACTGACGATTTGTAGTTACCACCATTATTTTTCCGGCGAGATGCTATCCTTTCCCTTTCTTTTTGATGCCTTGTTCGATTTATTCTTTTCAGAAATTACTCCGTTATTTTGGGACTTATTTTCTGAGAAAAGTAACAAATTAACTGATGGGTGTATGATAAACTCCGGCATAGGCAGTTCCTTAAAGGCACAGTCCATGCCGATCATTAGGGCGGAGTCTGACCAATCACTTTCCCTTCCTTACACGGGCGCCTATCATTGCTGGAAAGATATGAAGAAACAGTGTACCTAAGGAAAAGTGCTCATGAGGAAGGCACAGCGATGGCCCTGTTTACCCCTATAGGCAGACGTGGATGACCCCTTTAGTGAAGTAATGAAGTAAAAGTCCTTGTTCAAACCATTTTCATAGATGGCAAGAGCTTCAATAGAAGAGCTTTTTAATATTCAGGCCAGTAGCCGTTCCACAAGTGATCACCCATCATCATTCCAAATCCGTATCAGCCATCCCACCAATGCCGGATCCAGCGTTTACGTTAGTTTGATTTCAATTTTCTGAATATTATTCTTGAATAACTCCTCAAAATTCGAACTATCGACGCCGTAGAATTAAAAATATGCTTTCCAGAGTGCCACAACACAATCGATCTGTTTCACATGAGGCCAACTATAATGCATCGTTCGGAACTCAACCCTCATTTCATGAGTACGATATTTTCTGTTTTTATAACTTAGCAAGATTCAGTAAATCCCAGTAGAATGTCTTAATTCCCCTATTGGAGAAATGGTTGGAGCTTCGTTCGTAGTTGATCGGTTGTTCAGCATGACCCTTTCCTCTTCTTCATGTTGTACAGTTCCTTGACCCAAACGTACAATTTCACCCAACCCCTTGCTTGGGATTTCTCAGGTGGATCCCGTCGACAAGGGAGCGAACTGATATCTTCTTCCCTTCTCGAAATTTCATTCCACTTCAATACAGACCCTTCTGGTCTAGTGAACAAGCCAGCAAACTGAATTTGACTCGATCTCCTCAAGATTCAGATACGGCCCCCCTCGTTGCGAGAGATTTCTCGAGGATAATGTGTGTTGTCTACGAGGGGAACTTTTGACTTCAACCCTTTAACAAGAGGCTAATTCAGCCCCGATCATAGAAATGGAGGGACCATTTCAGATCGGTTCCATCTTCACTGTTTGATCCTCGTGGAAAGAGTCATTCGCTTGATCCGATGATTGTTGGAATGCATGATCCAGGGTCTCAGGTGAGCAGAAACCAGAACAGAGTTTACTTTGGTACTAGAATGTATTTGAGTACTAATTAAAAACATTTAGTTGGGTGATAAAATGAGTGCACTTGGACCGTTGCCGCCTAATTGGGAAATGAAACTTGATGAGCTCGGAAATCGGTATTTCGTTGATCATAATACACAGACAACGACATGGTACGATCCACGAATACGTGAGTTTTTTTCGATTCTTTACAAGCTTCTCCACATACACTACAAATCCCCCAGATGGGGAGGCGTGGCTAGGTACTTCCTTTGCAACGGCATAGAATGCATTTTTATTTCCGTTCTGGCTGTCATCCAAACTTGTGCTGGACGACGACAGTACAGCTATTGTCCTAACACAGCAATATCCTATTGAAGCTCAGCCCTACCACCTTCAAACAGAGCACACAGTCACGCCCTCCCTACCTTCGGGATATGGGCCACACGGCTTGTCAGAGAAACAGAGGGATCATTCAATACTCTGGTCTATATTGCCCATACACAGAGCATTCAAGCAGTGAGCTTTTGGCGATCTGTGGGTTCCATTTCTCCTAGCGCCAACATAATGAGTCTGAAATTTCTAATTACACCGGCACTCAAACGGATTTTTCATCACAACGGCATTAAAGTCCCTACCCTCCGCGATTTCCGATATTCAGTGGGACCGCATTTTTCCACTTGATCCTTCTGATATGTTCTCGTACCACTTTGTTCGTTGCGAGTATTAAAAGCAACCAGAAGTTTCGCGGAACTAAATTCTTTTCGAAAGCATGGTGGGAAATTTACCAATTCCTTGCATATTTCTATGCCAGTGGTCCTTCTCTGGTCCTTCACTGCCAAACAAGTACTGAATAATTAGAAATGTCGACGATTCAGCTGAGCACATGCAAGAGGAGGGAATTCGTCAACGCCATGCATGTCAACAGCAGCAGCAACAACAGCAACAATTCCATCAACACAACGTGATGCAGGTCAATATTAAGAATCGGAAAAATCCATTTTGAACTCCATATGAGGTCTAATTTTCAGAGAGAAGCTAAACAGGTTGTTCCACTGTAAATTTGTATGAAATCACATCGTTTTTGACATTTCACTATTCCATGGCTAATTGGAGATGCCTTGCTTAGTTATCTTTTCACTCTGAATTTTCGACAATTTTTCACCAATTTATTCAGGACTGCGTACTGCTTACCCTTATAATAGACTTTTTCAATTAGTTGTTATTACAGCAACAACAACAGCAACAAACTTACTTCTCTTCGCAGCCACAACTTATGCATCAACCGCCGCACGCCTACGCCCAGATGCAGCCGAATCAGGTGAGCATAGGAGTGAAAAAAAGAAACAGTGAATTTTCTTTTCTTTCATTTTACTCATAATGGACTCAAATCCGGATTTATTTCATGATAGGGTTGAGATTTTTTTTCAGCAAGTACAAGACACTTACAAGGGTATGGTTTGAACTTCCCATGGAATTTTGAATGGAGACCTAGATACATCGATAGAGCCTTGAATGCTGATTACGAATATGCAGATTACCAATGTTAGGTGAAGGAGGCTCAAAAATTATCTTTGTTAGGAGAACAATCGGCCTCTTACGTGGATGTTTGGCTTGGATGTTGCGTACGCCCCCCCCCCCGTTCTTGGTATTCACTTCATTCTATTAGGTTGTCCGGAAAAGTCTTAGCGTTTTGTTTTACTATTTTTTGTACATTCATTGCTAATTAAAAACTCATTCTCCCTTGCGTCTCTGTAGTACATCCTGAAGAGAATTCTTTGCGCTATCTGATGGTACATATAATTGCCGTTTCACCATTGCTTGATAAACCCCCTTTTTTCAAGATTTTTTCAAGCATGTGAAAAGAGCAACTTCGGACGATATTGTTCTTCCACTGCAAATTGGGTCAATCCGCAGTCGAGACAGCTAGAAAATTAACTTGGGGGCCCACTAGTGTTGGAGTTTCAGCTGAAGATAAATTTCGTAGCGGTCGACCTAAAGCATTACCTGACGAAGACTTGAAGGCATTTGTGGAGGGTGACCGATCCCAAACAGTTCGAGAGATTGCAGAAAAGCTAGGCGTTGGCAGATTCACTGTTGCGGATGGTCTGAAAAGCATTGGGAAGGTGAAAAAACTCGACAAGTGGGTGCCCCACAATTTGAGTGACCGGCAAAAATTGGCACGTCTCGAGGTTTCTTCTGCACTGCTTTTGCGCATCAGAAACGACCCGCTTCTGGACCGAATTGTCACCTGTGATGAAAAGGAGATCATATATGATAACAGGAGACGTTTCGGACAGTGGTTGGATGCCGGCGGACCCCAGGCAATTTCCAAAGCCGAATCCTCACGAAAAAAAGATTATGGTCACAGTGTGGTGGTCATCGGCTGGTGTGATCCACTATAACTTTTTGTTACCAGGCCAAACCATCACAGCAGAATCCTACTGTGTAGAAATCGACGAAATTCACCGAAAATTGCGTCAGCTGCAGCCAGCACTTGTCAACAGAAAAGGTCCGATTCTTCTGCATGACAACGCCCACCCACATGTTTCACAGATCACTATCCATAAATTGAACGTATTGGGTGTTGAAGTTCTACTTCACCCGCCATATTCTCCAGACCTTTCACCAACCGACTGTCACCTTTTCAAACATTTTCAGAACTTCCTTGCTGGAAAATACTTCATCAATTAGGACCAGGCAAAAGAGCCCTCGTGGATTTCGTAGATTCTCGACCACCCAGTTTTCCCCTTTGATGAAATTTCTCGACTGGTGTCACATTGGCAAAAGTGTGCTTTTCGATTGAATCCGATAAGTATGTAGGACAGTTATGATGGCGTTTAAAGGAAATCACTCAAGAACGCTGAGAACTTTGCCGGAAACGCTAATAGCTCCCACGCAAAGTTATCCCGCCCAAAGGTTAAGGGAAATGGGTTGGACAATGTTCATTATAAGTATGGATCCCTATCTCTTATTGTTGTTTATAAACGTTAAATGAAAATGAGCCGGTTGAAATGTCTTAAAACTTTATGGACACCCCAGTAGTTCCATGATGAGTCATCAATCATAGTTAAGGTTCAAAGTTGTAGTGTAGAATATCGTAAAACCTCAATATATGGTTTGGTTCATTACGTTGTGAACCTAGGCAGACCCTTTCAACATGAACTTTTCAATGCAGAGTAGCACTCTTGAGTGGAGCTATTTTTTAGGACTTCAACTCTTCAACTTATCAGCGAGTACAGGAGCTAGAAAATGAGCGCTCAGTGATGTTGGAAAAGCAGGAGCAACTGTTGCGATCGGTTTGTCAATTTGGCCGTTTATTAGTGAATCGGAGTTTTAATTGATCCTATACTTCCCGCTCAAATTCTCCGCTCAGCTTTCTCTCTCCTCCCACTCATCTTGCAAGTATATTTGCATTCAACTGGACTCTTTTGAGCATTTTGACTTTTCTGCATCTTCAAGGGTTTTCTTAGGGTCAGAATACACGATTGTTTTTACCCTCGTGCCGTTCAAATATTTGCAGACGTGCACATCAGACCCCCACCCCCATACTCATGTATTGGCAGCCTGCCTGCCTGCTCCGACGCCACTTATAGTGGTCCTTCACCTCGTTACCAAGTAAAGCGCTCTGGGGGATCGGATTGACCACCAACGTTTTCGGCTAGCACAAACGAATTTGTTGACCAGAGTCGCTTTATCTGCGTCACTTACATTTTACAAACTTGCAAAGCACACAGAAACTTTTTAAAGCTGGGCGGCATTTTCTTGCCACCCCTGCGCTTAGCGTCTCATGCCCCCCCCCCTCCCTCAAATCATAAGTCATTCTAAATGGGTCTAACTAATGTTACAGCTCGATGATTGGCGTATGACCCTCAAAATCTTTATATTAGAGTTCTGGGGGGCTCTTTGTGGCAGTTCCGTAATGGTACTGTCTTTGTTCTCGGAAAAGTCGCATTTACGGACTTCAGTATTTCGGAACTATGCTGAACGAGGAGAAACGGTACTCACAATCTGGTTTTCACAACATAACGTGCTTGAATTTCCGCGCTGCTTAGTTATGGTTGAATAGACCCAGCTCAGATGAGAAGAAAACGGTTCCTATGAATCATCAACACTTTTTGGATGCGCCATGCATCTCTGTAACAAACTGGTTCTAAGTGGCATTCTTGATTAGATTTTGATCTATTCAGGGGTGTGGATCTCCCACTTGAAGAACATTTGAGGATGGAAACTTGGTCAGAAAACAGTTTCGGCACGACATTCTTTTCAAAACATTTCTTTAGTAGTCCTTTTCCCTTCGAGTAAATCAATTAAATCTGAAGAACCTCATTTGAGGAAAATGTCACGAAAGGGACTTAAATCTCGAAATGTTTGTTTTAATCGTTGCGAAAGAGCCATGAACTCGCTGTAACTGAATAACTTAGGGTCCGGTGTTTTACAAGCTCCAATTAAACTTCCTGTCTTTGGAACTGCAACCTTTTTCCGAAAGTTGGCAAGACCCGCTTCCAGAGTGACAAAGGCGCACCGCGAACGCCTCTATCCCCCGCTGTGCAGTGGTAAAGTACACAGCGTCGTACCTGATCAAAAATGGCCAGGAAAACTCGAAGAACGCAGTGGAAGAGATGATGTTACTACATATTTCACAGAAATAAATGAGTTTTTCCTGCTGGTTGCTGAGTGATTGCTCTCGGATTGCATTGCATCTTGTGAAACTATCTGTGACCTGTGGAGATTTTTGAAAAGTCGTACTGTTTGGCCATTTACAGAAATATATTCACTAGTACATTATGTGCTCGTGAGAAAACTTCTATGCTACCCATTCACATACCAAGCATTCAATCGGAAGACAAAACAAAGTCCATTGTAATCAAGCAACAAATTTTTTTCTTAAGTTGTGGCCCATGGTGTTTATACGGGCGTAGCTAGAACTACGATCGTGTCTTCTTCATCTTTGCTCCCTTCTGGGTTGCATTCCCCAGAAAAGAGGGGCGTAACAATGAAGAAGGCGCAGTGGTAAATCTGGCTTCGCTCATATAATCGCAGTGGATTATTTAACTTGTCAAAATGAAGTAAGAATAGGGGAAAAACTTAGTGGTAGGCCCGACTCCGCACACAACCTGCTGGCCTGTTACAGTGATTGTAAGACAACCTAGATTATATCCATGAGTTTGGCCCGCAAACGGCCCGCAGTCAGTCTAGTTGCAAATGGCAGAGGCGCGTCAAATAGCCTAGCCCTGGAAACTAGTAATATACTGCTACTCGAATCAATGCCTGGATGTGGGGAGTCGTTTTTAAATTAGGGTATGAGAATGGAACACTGATATTGAGTCGTTCAAAAAATTTTACAAACTTTTCAGGGATTACTTGACCAGAGTCCTCAACAGTACCACAATGCCATGTCACCGATGCAGACTTCAAGTTTGATGGTAGACTATTTTCAAATTGTTTTTTTTTCGCTTATCTCAACTCGAATCGAAGTTTGATCCCACAGTTCCATTTAAATGGATTTGGAGTGCTTTCAACACCAAATTCCAGTCGAACTCTTACTTCGGTTTTAGACTTTTAATGTTACTTTTGATTAGATGTCGGACTTCACTACCAGTACCTTAATTGATTCTATATACATGTGTACTTTTGTATAAGTTGTCTATCTGAACAATTTTCATGCGTCACAACAACCTGAGCAAACACAGTATCCCGCGTTTCCACCAATTAACCAGACTGGCCACGCCCACCTCGCCCCGCAATTTGCTCACGACGTGAGTTTTTTTGTTCTACAGAATAATATTGTACAACCAATTTAATATCGTTTCTAGGCTCAGGAAGTCAGAGAGCATCTCAAAAGATCGTTTATATATTCTAAACTTATTATGAAAAAATCAGTAGGATGTGTTGTGGCAGTAGTTTTTGTAACGAGATGTTCTTGTTTATTTGGCGCTACATACTTTTATTTATATTATGTAATGGCACACTACATAACTCAGGTTCAAATAAATAATTGAGTAAGTTACTAAGTTTTCAAATGGGTCTTATAATTTCCTCACAAGCAATGTGGTAACAATTATGGGCGCATTTCGTATCAATGGATGGGTGTAGAAAAGTGCGGAGACCCACAACCTCAGCGCTCTGTTCTCTCTTTGGCGCGTCAGCTGAGGCGTACCAACAAAAGAAAGCAATGGTTGTGAATCTCTGCCCACTCTTTCTCCCCATCTGTTTATCGCGATATATGTTTGAACTACATTGGAATGATAGGATAGTCAATTGACTGAGCAAGCGTAGGTGGCTTAGTGGGAGCAGTTTCATCTCCTTGCTCCACTTGTTCGATGTTTCTTCTGAATGTTACTATTGAATATGGCTATTATACAAATCTTTGACAAACAGCCTGTCTGTGCCTCAAGTCCAACTCCATCTATAACCCTTCCTACTTTTGTGGTCCTTTGTGTCATTCAATTACGGTTGATTGCTTATGAATATGAAGTGATCTTTGGGCACTAAGTTATATCACGTAAAATTGATTCGTCAGTGTTTTTGAAAACATGAGAGTATGGCAGATTAGAGCAAGATTGCCACTTCAAATTTTCAGCGAACGATGTCAACTGACAGCGGAGCGGTTCCAGACTCCAACATGGATGTCGACTACACCTCTTCGTTAGGATTTGACCCAGTTGCTATAGCGGTAAGTTCACTCGATCACTTGATGTGCAATTCAGTTTTTTTTTATCCTCCCAGACAGATTCAAATTACCTTCAGAATGACTGTAGGTTCGATCGTTCCGGTCAGGATCATTACATTATAAGTTATATATTGCAGGAAGATACTGTGTACAGTACACTCCGTATCCATGACGGAATGGGCGTAGCATTTAGGCATAGCATAGGTTGGGTCACGTGAGCTATTACAATTTGAGGCAGTTGTAATCTAGTTCTGTGTTGGGCAAGGATATGACCACAATTGTCTCGAAATGTAACCAGCTCACCAAAAACACAGCCAGCGCCACATTTAATTGAACTTCGCCTCCACGCCTACCACGATTTCGAGTGTGTCGTGCAGCTTCACGTGCAAAATCGCCTCGTTTGGGTTCTTTACTCCACAAAGCGATTTTCCTTAACATATGAGCTTGTCAACTGCTTTGTCAAGCTCGCATTTTTCCCAGTCATGCTACAAAATTTCCGGGCGGTACTGCGACTGGGAGTGAATGGGAGAGGAGGGGGATGGCGGAGGAGAGCTACTGGAGCGGCAAAGTTTGTTCCTCCAAGCACAGTGATGAAGCCGTGTGCGCACTAATGTCGTCTGCGCTCTTTACAATACACGTCCCGAAGATGGAAGGGGCGTGGCTGCGTACATTATTTCAACAGGACAACTGTTTTTCCTTCGTCTACTGGGCAAAGACATGAGTACTGTTGCTCCAAAACGGTACTATTCCACCGAAAGTGAAGTAGCCGACATGTTTAAATGAAGCACGTCACGCCCACTCTATCCCTGAGATGCGGAATGTAAATCTAAACCCTGTAGTTAACGAAGGGATCACATCGTGTCCCCCTCAACTACAGTAGCGCCAATTTTCACGGTAAAGTACAGCTTCCTTTCAGCTCTTTATCCGATACCGAGTAATGTTATTCTTAAGTAACACGCATAAATTCTAGGACATTAATCCGCATGAATTTGACAAGTACCTTCAACTATCCTCACATCGAGGCTCGGCAACTGTCGGTAGATACCAATGACGGACTTACTTTGGAATGTCGTCATTCATATAGCACTGTCCGTGATTTCATGTTGTCTTTTATTTTTATCTAACTATGGTATCGAAAAAGTTCAGATAGCATTATTTCTACTTATTTTCGTTACAGATATGTACATCTGTTATCTCTCTCTCATCATCATAAAATATGTACTGGATAGTTAATTTTTTATTCACATTTTACTGTACTCATACTAAGTATGTATACGTGGTTGCACACTTTTTTTTCTTACTTTTTCGTTTACTATGTAAAACAGTTTCACAGTGTTTTAGCCTTTTATACTGAGCAGAACTTGTGCAAGGTGTGACATCAGAACGTTCACATTTCAAATGCTTCTTCTGTGTGTAGTACGGTCCATACATTTATATACTATAAGTTGTTTCCTTATTTATTGTCTCGTCAGCTATTGATTTATTGAGTGATGTGATCGATTGCTATTGTATGTTCGTCCTCGATTTCTCCCATTTATGATCAAATTTTTTTCAGCAGTACTCGTGTTGTCGGCCAAATATTTCAAATGTCATATATATTACTAGTTACTATACATTAATACAAATATATAGATGGTATAATATCAACATATATATTCATACATATAGATAGATTTCTAACAAAATGTGAGTTTTAGTGATACGAGCTTCTCATAGTCATTTTTTTTGTTCTTCTTTTGTCCAATGAATTTATCACCTCTACTGACGATTATCATATTGATTTTATTGATTTCTTCTTGATATGTTTTCTCTCTGATGTGCTGGATAGTTTTTCTCTTCTATTTTTTTTCTCTCCTCGCGGTGTTTCATTGTTGTTTGTATATAAAAGTACGCTTGTACAAGTATATTGCATGTACGACGTCTAGCGTGCATTTACAGAGAGTAATGAACATTATTTTGTCGAGCTGACTGTAGTACAAACACTTGACGTTACATAAGCTCATATCGCGAAGCTGGGGAGGGCGTGGGGCGGAACAAAGCTATCTCACGACAGATGCATCTTGCGCTATGTTTGAATGAAGTACGCTGTCCCACCCTCCCAACTTCCAAGATATGCAGTGAACATGGGAGATACCGCATGGCAGCTTCACCATCGTAACTAGTTTTTCTGACTGACCATGCCCAATTTTTCGTAATTGCAAGAGTTGCCTTCATGCCACATGAAATAGCCTAAACTCTTTTAACATACACTGGTTTTCCTCAAAACTATAGCCTCCTATGTACCTCAACACCACAGCTTAGAACAACTAAATATAACATAACTTCATAACATTAATAAATAACACATCACAAAACGGTCAGGGAAGACGAAAGGAATTGCTCGAGCGGCAAACTTGAATAACTAGACAATAGTCTTCTCAACTCTTAAAAAATAACAACATCCTATCCGATATCTCCTTGTTTAAAGAACTTTCCCATCAAGGGGGTTTGATGAGATTTCAGGAAATGCAAACGTGGGGTTGGTGCAGTAAAAAGAGAGGGGGCCAATTGGGCTGTTACTTTGCGACTGACGGGATTTGGCGATTTGATATATTGCGCGACGAGGAAAATATTGGTGTCGATGTGGCGATTGGAAAGAGATAGCGATCCGGCGATTAGGGTGATTCGACGGTCTGGAGTTTTGTGGAAATCGTCGAACTGGCGAATCTCCGCAATCGCCACAGATCGGCGTCCATCGATATCCATTCATTCCTTCAGCGCGCAATCATCGAAAAAGCCGAGTCACCCAAATTGCCGGATCGCTCAGTCTCCACAATCGCCAGATCGATACTTCTAGTCCCCTCGTCGTGCAATCACGAAAATCGCCGAATCTCCTCAGTCGCAAAGCGCAAGCGGCCTTAGTTGAAGCTTAATAGACCGGTATAGAAAGGAATGCGCCACCGCGCAGAGCCACAACTGCAAGTTGACCTTCCAACTCGAGAAAATGGCTGTCATTGTGGTGTTTGCGCTGCACTGTATGGATCCTAGGCCGGGCTTTCGCAGCTGACAGCAACGATTGGCGTGGTACCATCGTAGTAGTACCACTGATAATCGGGATTAGCATAGCATACAGCATATTGCATCGTCGCTAAACCAATAAGCATTGCGTTACTATATGACAATGAGTAGTTAATTGAGCGTGTTCTCACCATCATATAACTGTCCAACAGGATTACCTCCCGTGTAGTAGTATGCTGCTGTTCCTGCAGGACAAGTCCACGTTTGTCTGTGAAATGTGGTGAATGCATTGAATGTAGATATTTTTCAACATATTTAGTGACAAATAAAGCGACAGACTTATTCGGAAAGGCGAGGTCAGCGGAAATTCCTGGAATGTTACAGGCGCTATAAGAGTTCTAGCCGCGCTCCAGACTCGCAAGACTTTTCGGTGAAATTTCGTCTACATGGGTTTTCACTGCCCTTATGACTACGTTGCCCATGTACAGTCCTCATCATTGCGGACCGTCGGAGGGCGGCTGTGCAACGCGGTCCAAACGGGCGTTCGGCCTCGTTGCTCTACCAATGGCGATGGGGAAAAGATCGATTTAGGGAGGGAGCCGCAGGTGCGAGCCGCTGATTGCGACCCGACAATTGCGGTGATGTAAAGTGTACAACTGCTAACTGTGAGCACCCTTATAGCGAGTACATTCGCTTTCAGACACTCAACCCCCGTAGGCACTAATTCAGCGCTAACCTTAATCACTAAGCTTGCAAAACCTACATTTGATAGTAGGCGTGATCGTGTTCAAAAATACAGCCGTCAGTGCCAGGTACCATCCAGCGCTCTGCTAGGGCTGGCCCGAGACGAAAGGACAAGGGTCATCCAGCCCTCCCTTAATCAATGTTAGCACCGCCCCAAGTGACGTTGGTTAAAATGAAAGTTATGCAGGGCAGAAAGGGATCAGAGCACCGGAAGACATGTGCAGACAAAGTCTCAGGCGAACTGGGATTTTGGAATCGAAACAACCGAATGCCGCCGAAAAGAACTTTTTTCGGTAGCAGATAATCGAATCTGCTGGTATGAAAAGTTCGGTTGACGCGAGCGAGAACCTTCCGAAAGTTCGAAATCCGGAATGCAGAGTGGAGCTTCATCACTTCCTACACCACCTCCATCCCCTATATGAAGCACTATTTTTTAATATTTTGTAACACTTACTGACATTCTCCGCCATCTGGTTGCACCATCGCGTTGGCCTCCGCCGCAGTTGGGCATACTGCTTTCGCAGTACCATAGCAGTTGCCACGGTAGATTGATGGACAGTTCGTCATGCAGTCTATAACAGCAGAAGTGGACACAGCAATTACCGAAAAGATCTTCAAGAAAAAGTCTGTCGAAAATCTCCGCGTTGTCGCAGAACATCGCTTTAGGCTCACATCTCCTCTCAGTATCGCCAGCTCCATCTGCAGGGGTATGTGGCAAGAGAATCGTAACTCGCCGCGCCAGTGGGCGCCGCGTGCGACGTCGGACCGTTAGTAAGGACGATTTTACATGCCCCGGTCGAGAATAGACAATGTATTACCAAAATAGACATAATTTTATACTATGTCCTTGCCTACATGAAATCCGATGCTCCAATCGAATGACCAGTGTAAGTTGAGGAAACATCGCGCTCATTGAAGCGGACGAAGCGGCAATTTACGATTCTCTTGCCCGTCTCCCCATCTGCAGCACTGACTCTTCTTACGCTCCTTACCCGATTTTTTTCCCAACGATTGGTGACCGTGTCGCTTCTTTGATATCATTTTCATCACGAAACGGGCACTTCTCAAACCGAGCACAGACACTTTTCGAACCGGTGTGGACATTATTCAAACGGAATTGGACGCTTCCCAGATGGAATCTGACACACTCTCAAAATCGGACACGTGGTTAGTTAGACCACATAGGGTGCAAGCCCCGCCCTAACATTCCCGCCCACTTCTCAACGTAGTCATGGCTTTTCAACTTAATTTAATGAATCCTACTCCTCTAAGTTTTTTTTTGCTTTTTCGCCATTTTGCTCGTACACACTAACTGTAAAGGATCGATATACCGACATAGGTGTAACTCAGCCCACTCTGAGTGAGTTAATGCAAATTTTATATTTTCGTAATACTTTACATTCAATGTCGGTTTCTTCACATCCGCTCTTCAAAAAACGAATCTTCCAATACACACGCATTAGGACCGCCTTTTGCCATCGCGATTCACTTTGCGTCTTTTTCCAAAATTCCAATGATTTTCTTCAAAATTTTTGCTTTTATAAGGCCACAACAGGTAGTTCGTCCTCTATGAGTCCACCACATAATCCCGCCCATTTTTGAAAAATGATCCATTGGCAGGCTGGAGTTCAAACTGGAATGTTAAGGCTTATCTGCTGCCCGAAACAAAAATCAGGGAAAGTTCGTTTCCTGTTAAAAAAAATGAGAATTTGAAAGTTGCACTAACTAGAAATGTGGAATGGCTTCTACAGAAAAGAGCGAAGACGCATCAGTATCTGATACCAATCTTTTCCAGCTACACTCTTATCCCCGAGACGGAATAGGCGTGGCTTTGAGCATGCCATAGGACGGGCTTCTGTGGGATGCTTCAGTTTGAAACAGCTCTCTTGTTCTGTGTTAGATGTAGGCATGATAACGACTGCTCAAAAATGACAACATACGAATACCTGGGCTGCCGCCATTTTAAAATTAAGGACGCAGCCACGCCTACTAGATCTCAGGGATTTCCAGTATGACTTGTATGTTCGAAATAGGAACAGTACAAGAAAATCCTCACAAACAGAGACTCTATTACGAGTTTTGGAAGCCATAGCTGCACTGAAAAGTGAGGAGAGTGTTGCGGCGAGGCTTGCGGCAGTACCTGGTGTGGTCTAGTCAACCATCTGTCCTATGCGAAGAGGACATAAAATTTGATTTGAAAAAAAATTCGATTCAATGTGCAAATAGTATGTAATATATAAAGCAGTACCACTACATTCATGAGCCCACTCAGGACATACAGGTGCTTCTGTCCTCAGGAAATTTTACTGTATGAATTCCCACATCCACATATTCTTACCTCAACATTGCTATTACAGATGTAAGCTGTAGCTTTTGATTAATACTCAAATTACTTCCTGTACTCTCTTTCAGCTCCAGTCTTCGTAGAGCTATAGCTAGTGTTCATTAAACGTTGTTACTTATCTAGTACAAGCAAAACAAGTTGTGAGTATCGTATAATAAGTGGAAACCTTGGATAGTAGTAGGAGTAGTGGTTGGTTCAGTTGTAACCGTGACAGTTGTACCTTAACGAATAATTCAAAATTAGTTTATTATCCTTGTGGAAGAATGTGAAACGAACCTGGCGCGGTGACCGCCAACGACGTTAGAACCTGGGATCAGAGCGAGTTTGGGAAGGATTGTTGACGACCGGCACGAGCTGACCGGAGCCGGGAGGACTTTCTATCAATACTGAAATGCTCTTACGTTTGATTAATTAATAGCAGTTGAACTGACAGCTTCTCATAAAGTCTCAACTCGAGGGCATAGTAAGCGACGCTCTGCATCGATGTCTGAGCCTTAACTTAGTCATATGTACAATTTATTACCAGTACTTCCGGTTTTGTGTATTATATTGGTTATTTATTTATTTATTTATTTATTTGTGGACGCAGTATATCTGCGCTCCATGATATGACAATGACAATCGACAAGTACAAATACAAGTATAAATTGAAGTCAGACAATTCCCGTGAATTTAAGCATTTAGGATACCTCTGAAGTAATTACCATGGTGGCCTTTATGCGAAAAGCTCTAGGTGAAAATTGGAGAATATCTCCGAAAAATTTTGTTAAGTAAGTGTATTCAAACTTACAAACTTACAAACTTACAAACTCACAAACAAACGGTCGAACTGAATTTCCGGACAGACAAGCTTACAAACTTACAAACTTGCAAACAAATAAACAGACAAAGCGAATTATATACAGTCCTCATCACTGCGGACCGGTGGGGCGTGTCCGCCAGTAGGAGTGCGCACAGTGTTGAAACCGTTCTCAGCCTATTTTGTTGAAAAGCGTATGCGGCAAAAAGTGGTAGAAAACGAGTAATACGAAGGATATAATACAGTAATGTCACTTGCCCGCTTCAACAACTGGTGCAGAACGACTTCATCACCGCGGAAGACGGAGCCGCACTGACACACCCCACCGGTCCGCAATGATGAGGACTATATATGGGGTGATGATTGTCTCACATCAACTTCCTATAATCTTTTGTCTGCTCCCCCCCCCCAATGTAGTCCTTATTTCGTCAGCCAACGCCACCTCATTGAGGAGTCTTGGTGTTGACGAAATTACGGTTTGTTTGAGATATGGGACTAAACAGACCGTCGCTGTTTTGTAGTAGTTTTTTATCCATGTTCATTTCTTCTTCTAACTAGTCCTATTATCCTTGTGGAAGAATGTGAAACGAACCTGGCGCGGCGACCGGAACGACGTTAGAACCTGGGATCGGAGCAGTTTGGGAAGGATTGTTGACGACCGGCACGAGTTGACCGGAGCCGGGAGGACTTTCTATCAATACTGAAATGCTCTTATGTTGATTAATTAGTAGCAGTTGAACTGACAGCTTCTCATAAAGTCTCAACTCGAGGGCATTACAAGCAACACTGCAAAAGTGCATCATGTCTAAGACTCAGTTAGTCACCTGTATGACTGTGCAGCATGAGGTCTAGGCAGAGAGAAAACCGCACAAAAAACTAAGTATCGAGAAACAGAGCGACACGGCCGGTCGGACACGTAGGCAGTCGAGAATAAGTCAACGATAGGTCGAATTTCGACCGGATTAAGGGTATACCACTATCCTTATGCAATAATATTAAATGAACCTGGCTCGTACATCACAACGACATTAGTACCTGGATTTAGAGCAGTTTCGGACGGATTGTTGACGACCGGCACGAATTGGCCAGAGCCAGGAGGACTTTCAACCAAGACTGAAATGCTCTTGTGTTGTTCAACTTACAGACAAAAGGCAGTGAGTGAAAGGTCTCGGCTTGTAGGCGTGACAAGCGACGCTTTGAATCGATGTCTAGGCCCTACTTAGTCACATGTACTGGTTATTAACAGTATCTTCCTTGCTTGCTGCAGTTCCTCTCAGAAACTCGAAAAGTTTCACTGGACATGATTCTCAACCACACATAGGACGGGTTATGAAGCAGTTGGGCAAGATATCAAGAATAGTGCGTCAAGGTTCATACAAACATGTTTTGGATCCTAAGGAATCACTTTTGAAAAGGTTTTTTAATTACGTTTTCCCATATTTTTGAAAATATGTTGATCTAATAGGGGAGTTTTATAGATCATTTTCACTTTAAATCGGACACTGTTCTAACCAAATGGGACACTTTTCAAACCAAATAGGTTACACTCCTTACAATAGGCAGTTGATAACTATACCACACTATGTACTGCTGCAAGCCTCGCCCCAACACCCTGCACACTTTCAGCGGTCACAATTTCCAAAATGTTTTATGAAATCTGCTTCTTCGACTTTTTTCACTTTTGCTAGTTGCTCACACACTTCAACTGAAAAGGATTGGTAGCGATGCAGATCTGACTCCGCCCACTTCAAATTCAAGTGGAG
>MU912014.1:0-31605 GCA_036418165.1 Cooperia oncophora
GCAGAACGAGTGTGGTACCAATTTACCATCCCCGGAGGGCAGAAGGCTTGTTTGGCCTAGGCGAGAGCCGATCCAGGATTTGACCCCAGACCGCGCGACGTGCCATTTGCCACTACCCCTTCGCCTGTTGTCAGCGCTGGGATTGTGAATGTGATGGTCTTGTTCAAATGGTTAAGTTTTCTCCTGAGACAACACTATGACCAATTCTTTTCGAATTTCGATTAGGAGGGCGCCTGCATCGGTAATAAAAAACTGAAATTTAGCTCTGTTTCTTCCTCTCTTTTCCTTCTAGCGTTTGCTTCCCTTTTCTTCTTTGTATATACCATCTACTCAGTGCTCTATGAATTGATTAGATTAGCTGTTTTTCATTTTTCCCGGAAACCGTCTTACTAAACTAGTCCCAACTCGTATTAAGTGGTCTTTAATGGCAAATAGATGTTCTATCATGTACACTGTGAACGCCTCCTTTCGTTTTCGTCCTTCATTTCCACCGCTCTTCACCACTTTTCAACTGCTGAATTTTCCACAAAACATTTGTTTGGGGGGAAGGGGGGGGGGAGGGGGAGAAGTAACGACAGAAACATACAAATTGGAGAAGACAAATGGCACGATAAATCGATAAGACCTACAGGGTGAATACGCTCAGCAGGGACGAATATTTTACCCCTCCCACCAGGCGCTGCGTGGCGTTTTTGGCAAACCTGTGGCACCGTGTAGGCGCCTTGACAAGGTAGCGTCCAACGCCTAACGCGACGCGACTCGCGCGCCCACAAACGCTTGCCTCGCCGTGTCGATACTGGTACTATTACTGTTCGTTCACGAAGTACAACTGGAAGGAAGTGGCTGCGGTGCTGCGTGGTATATGAATACAGTTGTATTTATCGGAGCCGCGGTTGGCGCAGTGTTACCGGAAAAACTCGTCCGAAATTGCTTTCTCTCGGCCGTATACCTGTCCAGTGTTGTGTAAAGCAAATTAAGAGGCTTTTTTCGCTGGTTTTTGTCGGTTCAACTCCGCTTTCTTGTCATTTTCCCCACTGTAATATGCAGCCCCCCTGTTTAAAGACGGCTAGTAGCCCATATTAATTATCGTTTCTTATTCGGCCTAGGACACCTTTCAATGCCTGGCAGTAGTCTCGATGTAGAAATACAGAATGCTTGGCTTATATTGATCAGTTGTAAGTCCTTATTCAGTGACTTTTTTGTAGAGGTCCTTTTGTTGTGGCGTCCAAGACGTAACCTAATCTCACTTTCTCATAAGCTGATTTTTGGGAGGTGTGAAATTAATGGTATATGGACTCGCCATCCCGCGCGGTCAGGGGATCGAATCTTGGGATGAGCTACCGCTAAGAACGACCGGACCCCCTCTCCCCCCCTGCGGTCGATAAGTTGACACGACTTGTCGAGAAAAGGCAAAAAGAAAAATGGAATCGTACATCTGTTGGCTGGATGGAATTGGAGTGCGCGACCCAAGAAAGAAAGAATTCATTGGCAAAATGTTTTTATTTTTTCGAACCCCTTATTCTGTTTCGTATTCTGTGCTCAGAAACATCACCTATAAACCGCACCTGTCACTACTCACTTTGAATTGTTTACCCTCCGTAGTAACGTTATGTTGTTTCCTTGACATGTGTGTTTGTGCAAGTAATCGTTTTATAATTCTTGAAGGGCAGTGTGCCACCTGACCGCTCTACGTCAAAGAAAATAGTGTCAACAGAACCCGCGTTGTCCATTGTTGAAACCTGGGTACAACATCAATTCGTGTTTTTTTTCTCTTTCTTGCCAGAAAATGTGATAATTATGACCCATCAAGTAGATACATGTTTAGATCAAATTTTGGACTTTTTCCTTTTTCCAGAGGCCCTAGACTCCACTGATGTTGCGGAGCATTAGCTCATGGCCTGCTTCAATTTCAGTTAGTAAGCGAATTCGGTTACGCCACATACTAGCTGGAGGTGAAAAGGTTCTGAGTTAATGCCCGTTGCATCTCCGGCCTTTGAAGAAGGCTGAAAAGAGTTGGAGTCAGGCGCAAGTAAAGATTCACGACTCGTACAACTTTTTTAATAGTTATACCATTGATCTTCACACCGGATCACAGATTGACTGAGCAGAACTAGATACTACTGCAAGCCATCCTGGCAGTCACGCTAACTTTTATGTCTTGTGGCGGACCCTGCGATGGCGCGAGACTAACGCTAGGGAGAAGAAAATGAAGAAGAAGAAGAAGATACCATTTCAATTTTCGCGTTTTTCATACCAAATCGTGCGACTTTTGCAAACAAATTCGCGACGCTTTGTTAATTCAGAAGATCGGACTTTTTCATTGTAGATTGGCTTACCCTTTCAAGAGTCGGGAGTCGGTGACACTTTTTTCAACTATAATCGATTTCCAATCTTCAAAGCCGAACAGTTGACTGAGCAGATCAACTAGATGCCTAGTGGCAGCCACAATACCCTTGACAGTCACGCCATACGTTTGTGTGTTGTGCGGAGATTTTGGTCGCTTTTAGAAAAATTTCGCATTGCCCAGTGAGGAGAGCTTCATCCACCTTGCATAAGATAGGCCACCTTTGGGCAAATGGCCCCGCAGTTCGACAGCGAAGGAAATATCGATTCACTCGGACGAGCGATACTGAGAAATGCGAGTTGAGACTGTTCCTGTTAATCTGGGGCATTTTATAAAAGTGGGAGGGGCTTCTACAGGAAGGCGGGGTTCTCACTTGGCTCCGGGATGCCCGTGAGTTTAAGTAAAAGTTCGAAAAAGGATCGAAACAACATGGTGCAAAAGTGGGCGTAGCTTTCGGAGCGTGACTTGCAGTGGTGTCTTCTTGATCTGGGTAATCAGCTAATGGGTGGAAGAATGTGTCCGATTTAGTTCGAAAGTGTCCGATTTGAATTTGGAAAGTGTCTGATTTATATCAAAAAATGTGTAAGTAGAAGAAGACCACTGCGTCAATCGAGTTCCCGTCCTCCGGCTCACGGCCCGCAATTGGTGGTGGGCAAAATTCCTCCCAGTTTTTCTGTGCTTACGATCCTTTATTTACCGAGTGTGTTTTCAGTCCTTTTGAAGAAGGCGGACTCAATGGGCGCGAATAGTGAGTCATCGTCACGAGATTCTGAAGAACGCAGTTACGCACACAGCACGAGTGATCAGCTATGAGAGCCTCGATCTCCGAAGCCCGGCAAAGCTCGTAATCTCTCTTCGAGAGCGGCGTGGACCTAACGTTCAGGTAATTGTCACACAAATTCTCCTGTTCTCTTTCTACATTGACTATTCTAAAAATATTACTTGAAGATTCTGAAAGTAAAATAAACGGAAATGCCGGAAGTTCCAGTAAAGCAAAGCCTCGGTCACCATCACGAACTCCCAAATTAGGTGTCGATTACACGACGAGGAGGAGGAAGTGAGTTTGTTGGTTAGGACAGGCTCGAGTTTCTATTGTTTTTGATGTTTCTGTGTTGAGTAATGCGATGGATATTTTTTTCTAGGCAAGCTGACCTCGGTTGAGAAGCGATGAATCGCGCATTGTAGGGGAAGACGATACGGTTGGACGCGAAATCTTAAATGTTAGTAGGAGTCGCATTGTTTTACTTTTTCCTTCTCGTAGTTTTCAAGCAATTTACCGGCCTAAAGCTGCTCCACAATCGAGCATGTTTTTCGATTGAAAACTTTTCATATGTAGACCCTGCATAAATTTTTGTTGCGACATGGTTAGAGGCCTTTGAGCGGCGCGAACACTGCATCCGTTCAGCGCGCAAAGGCTTGACACTAGCACCCGTAGCCCATGGTCGGGCGTTCGTCCTTCAGTCGGGCGTGACTTTCATTGTTTGGGTGAAAACTGCCGCTGGATTTAAATTTCAATAAACTTTGATGAGGCGCCGGCGTTAAGCGTTTCCGCGCTAAGCGGATCTGATATCCGTGTTCAGTGGTCGAATTACCAACAGGAGCAAAACTGTAGCCAAATCTACCACCCGAGGAAAATTTAGGTCACCATCTGGCTCGACGTGTGGGGCAGTAAGGGGTTTCTAGTGCCCTGTACTTTATATATTTTTTTTCTGTTCTCAGGTGTCAAAAACTGCGTCTGACGCTGAAATAAAGAAGGAATATAGAAGAATGGCACTTCAGCTGCATCCGGATAAATGTAGGGCACCACATTCTACAGAGGCATTCAAAGGTGAGATTGTGTGGTTGCTAATCATAAATATCACATGTTTGGCGTTTGTCCAGTAAGAATACAGTTTCTTTTCGCTGTGAATGAGGAGCATAACAATTTTTTTGTCGTGGTTTGGCGGCTTCTGCCTACGCGCGATTCATTACTAACTTCTGTTGGGAAGGGGGTATATATTAGGTTGTCCGGAAAGTTCTTAGCGTTTTGTGCACCTAATCTTTGTACATTCACTGCTGATTAAAAACTCATTCTGCCTTGCTTCTCAGTAGCACATCCTGTAGAGAATTTCTTGCGCTATCTGATGGTATAATTGCCGTTTCACCATTGCTTGATAAACCCTCTTTTTTCAAGATTTTTTTCAAGCATGTGAAAAGAGCACTTCGGACGATTTTTTTCTTCGGCTATAAATTGGGGCAATCCGCAATCGAAACAGCTCAACAAATTAACCAGGTGTGGGGGCCCAATAGTGCTAAAGAAAGCACTGTGCGGCAATGGCTCAATAAATTTCGCTCTGGAGATTTCAGCCTTGAAGGTGAGCCTCATAGCGGTCGACCTAAAGCAATATCTGACGAGGATTTTAGGGGGATTTTGAAGGTTGACCCATCCCAAACAGTTCGAGAGATAGCAGAAGAGCTAGGCCTTGGCAAATCCACTGTTGCAGATGGTCTGGAACGCATTGGGAAGGATGAAAAAAGCTGCGAACAATTGGGTGCCCCACAATCGGAGTGACCGGCAGGAATCGGCACGTCTCGAGGTTCCTTCTTCACTGCTTTTGCGCAAAAGAATTGACCCGTTTTTGAACGGATTTGTCACCTGTGATGAAAAATGGATCATGTATGATAACAGGAGACGTTCCGGGACAGAAGGTGGTTTGATTTGGACAGAACCACACGAGGTAATTTTCAAAAGCCGACACCATCGCGAAAACAAAATTTGGTTCAGGTTTGGCTGGTCATCGCTGTTGTAACCTCCCAGCTATAACACTTTTCAGTCACCGAGGCCAACATCACCGCAGACCACTAACATGTGAACAAACGCGACCCAAATGTACCGGGAAAAGTTATGTCAGCTGCAGCCAACACTTATCAAAGAAAGGGTCCGATTCCTTTGCATGACAACGCCCGCCCACACGTTTCACAAATCACTATCCATAAATTGAACGAATTGGGAGTTGAAGTTCTACCTCACCCACCATATTCTCTAGACCTTTCACCAACCGACTGTCACCTTTTCAGACATTTTCAGAACTTCCTTGCTGAAAAATACTTCATCAATTAAGACCAGGCAAAAAAGACCTTCGCAGATTTCGTGAATTCTTTGAAGATTCTCGAACGCACGCCAGTTTTTCTTTGATGGGATTTCTCGACTGCTGCCACATTGGCAAAAGTGTGCTGATTCGAATGGTGCTTATTTGGATTAAATCCGATGAGTGTTAAGAAAGTTATGATCGTTTAAAGTTAAACACCCAAAACGCTAAGAACTTTCCGGACAACCTAATACAACAATATGATACAGCCTTGTCGTTTTACCGCAGAGAAGAAAAAAAGATTGGCGGGCATCGCCGCCCACATAGTCGCCTTTGAGCACACCCCATCATCCAGAGCGAAGTAGGCTGTATTCGTTTTGATGCAGAGCCACAAAAATTCCACAACATTACAAATATTTCTCTTTTAGTATCACGGTAGGAAAACCCCTTTTGCTGGAAGCTTAGAGAGCAAGGAAGTCTGCATGGGTTGAGGTGCTCAGGCCTCATCCCGATTGAAAGTTATTCCATCCAAAACATAGACAGAAAAATCTTCACCTCCGGATTCCACAATGGGTTGGCGCGCTAACGTTTTTTTCCCTTTGGGAGAAGGAGGGGGAGGGGGATAATCCACTGCTCCTTTGTATCTTTTCTCCTAATTGAAGCCTAGGCTTATTGGTAAAGCGCAGATCGTAAAGGCGGATGCACACCACACTCTTTTACCAAGATAGTCTCCTACGCTCCTGACCGGTCCTGCTACTTGCGAGCCTAACAGCGGGCACAAGAAGGACCCCATGCTCCATACATAAGAGAGTCGCATAGAGTGCCCATAACCTGCAATAAATGGATATGGCCATGACCGTTTCTGCCCACATCTTCCAACATTAAATGGCTTAAAACGTGAAGAAGATTGGAAAATACGTAAAAATGTAGTCGCAGTGGGTACAGCATCGCTGTGTGAAACCCATAGGAGGTCGTAATTTTCCGCTGGGGAGTGGGTCGTATTTGGTCGTTGCTGGGAGAGGGGAGGGAGTTCGGATGTGGCTTTAGGAGAAGTTTGTGCCTGCGTTGGGAGTAAATCTTCAGGTGTGTTGATTTTTGAATTTATTTCCGTGTATCTGTGTACTTACACTCCCCCCTCGCCCCGCGCTGCCGGAGATGTCTGGGTCTGGGGGTGAGTGTTGTTTTGAAGAAACTGAAAAAATGTGGGAAAGTGGTAGGTACGTGTTGGGCGGGAAGGGGGGGGGGCTTGTTCCGAGACCCTCGTTTCAGTGGGGAGGGGTAAGTCGTACCGAACCCTCCTTCGAGAAAGCGTTCGTACTGACACCACCATTTCACACATCACGACGCTGTACCCTGGTCTCAGAGCAAAATATCGTGGGAATACCAAAATTGGGATCACCGTAATTAGACGAACTACTGTACTAAAATGACTGTCTTAATTCGATGAGGGCCATATGGTTTACTAAAGCAGTCTCTATTCATTGTAACTGTTCATTGTTCTCTCTAAGGTGTGGAATGCACAGTATGTTTAAGCCTCATTTTTCTTCAGCACTGGGCAATGCTTATGCAGTGCTGTCTAATGAAGAGAAGCGAAAACAATATGATATGTATGGCACATCTGATAATGGAAACAATGTAAGCAGAGGACCCAGAGGGGACTTCTTCGAGTACGATTACGCTCACGGGTTTGATGGTAGGATTTTTCTCTTCACCGGTCTTTAACCTTTTTCATCGAATGTTTATTTCCTTGTGCTTTTTTGTTTACTCTATTACAAACTTTTAGCTGATTTCTCGCCTGAAGAAATATTCAACATGTTCTTTGGTGGCGGTTTTCCATCGGAATCGGTGAGAAGAGGACGACATTTTCACCACACTTCTCATAGTCACAGGACCGCGTAAGCAAATGAAGTCAGTTTCTGCAATGTGTCAACTTCCGTCAGTGACTGTTCTTTAACAGCATTGGTTTTCATCAATTTCTAATGAGACTGGTCGAAGAGTCCACTTACACCGCCTGTTGTTACACACTTCTTCCGCTGATTGGGCGATTAGCTCGGTCATTTGGCCTTCTTGCACCGTTATGTTGGCGATCCGGCTATTCTTTGCATCATTCGAGGTCTTTTTCATACTATTGATATCCTAATGTGCTTAACACGTATAGCTTTCGTGCTGATTGTTAATCTTTTGTAATTTCAGCAAATACCCCGTCAAACGGCTAACACAGAGTGATTTGAGGGTGCCTTATTTCGTGCGAAGTGATTTTGAACAAGCATATCGTGGAAGAATTCATCAGGTACAGCCATATGATTTCTGTGACTGCCATTAAATTACTTTCTTGTTCGGTTCAAAAATATTGTCCTTAAGGGTGCATCCCCACATCTGTGAGGTAGTCCAGTTAAATTAATAATTAATTAAGATGCTACATTAGAAAAAAAATAAGAAGCAAATCATTGGTATAACAAAACACTTCAAAACACAGATGGTCCGTTTTGCATCTTCCTCACATGAACCATCGTTATTTGGTCAACCTCGAGGCTCATCAATGAGCTAGGGTCGACAAAACGAAGAAGACATGCGGAAGGAGATGATCAGAGATAAAAAGCTCGCACCTTACAGAATTATATTAGGTTGGAAAGAAAGTCCTGTCAGTGTTTTTTGAATAGCTTACAGCTTTTGATTCTTGATGCTCGAACATGACGTAACATGCTATGCTTGTAGAACATTCTCGGAGCTTTTCCGTGAAGAGGCATATAAAGGCATCCTGCTCTTCCCTGGGTTTAATTACGATGTCAATTTCACAGGAGCATCATCTTCTATGAGTGGCGTCACGGCACTGCAGTAACGCAGCTCTGCGCAACATCAACAGTGCATTGGGGGAGGACACCACTACCATCAGGACTGTCCATCACTGGTTCGCTCGCTTTGCGAAAGGAGACACGATCCTCGAAGGTAAACCTCGGTGAGGAAGGCCCCACGTAGGGACGACTCCGCCGTTCTCGAAGCTATCAGTGAGGATCCGGAGGCCACTAGCTGCAGTCTTGCAACAAGACTTGGGTGTACCTAACTGACAGTTGTCAACCGCCTGTGAGCTCTTGGCTGTCGAAAAATATTGGTTCGATGGATCACTCATACCATGTCGGATGGCACTTGCATCAGTGGTACCCCTTGATCGGTCTCCCCTTCTCCGCCCTCGTCAAAAGGAGTTTTTAGGAGACTGCTCAGTGGAGATGAGAGATGGGTCCTCTGTGATTACAATCCACAAGTACCGTGTGTCTCACTAAAGGAGAAGACGAATCCTAGCAGTCCAAAGCGGGCATGTATTTCGAGAAGGCTCTCCTGTGATGCTTCCGGGACGCGAGGGCAATACTGCACAACGAGCTTGTAAGAGCACACGGTCACCGCTACCATTTATGCCGCTCAGCTCCAGAAACCCGTGGAACTGTATTACTTTCGCCATTTAGAAATGCCCAGCAGGAGGGGTTGGAGGTTATGAATGCTTGCTGTGATCACATGGCCACAGTTCGGTACGCCATGCGGCCATGCCATATCTCGTCTGTGCCCTCTAGTTTGCGTTTGCGATAACTCGGAAGTAGTTATCAACGTATTTTGTGAAGCATACAATTTCAAGCATAAAAAATGTGTAGCGCAAAGAATACTTCTCATTAGAAAGCATTTCATAAATAAGCGCCTTATACACATTTCCGTGATTTCTGCTAGGTAATGACATAGCCGCTGTTGACTGCTTGAGAGGAAAGCCTTCCCCCCCCCTCCCACTCCTCCTTCCAGGAGATTGCTTGAACGTCTAAGTTCACCATATGGGGTTCATTCGTGCTGTATACCTAGATCACCTAAAAACAGGCTTCCACGCTCTCAGATAAGACCACCGAAGTGCGCAGGCAAATAGCGCAATTTACGTGGCGGTTGCGTCGGATCCTAGGCGGGAACCAACGATAACATCAAGTTATTGCAAACTGCTAGTCCCTTGCTGCGCTTTTAGTGGTAGCGAAAATGGTGCACTTCTGTGACGCCGAACCTGCCTACCCTGGGCAGCAAAGGGTCGCTCCTCTCACGTAATTACGGATATGTCCAACCATTTCGGTAAGATAGCGTATACTGCTTGCGGTTCATAGCTTTTCCTCCTGGCCTCTTTTCATACTCTTTTTGCCGCGCTTGTTTTGTATGTTCTGGAGTTTCAATATCAAACCTGGCATGTAGATATGACAACCTTAACTTATCTGAGACATTAAAATGCAGATATTTCTAGTATATCGGATTGAATAAGTGCCTCGAATCGGTGTAGCAGTAGTAGAACCTCTTTTTGCCTTACGAGTAACCCTGACATTTCATTTGTTAGAGTAGCTCATTTCTTTCATGTTCACTCAAGCGTTTCCTTAGCATTACCGACTAAGGAGTCAGCGGGTAGATGCAATGAGGTTAATGCATCAGCTTTTTTTATACACTCCAATCTGGCAAGGTATATATCATTGGTATAATTCGGCTTATAGATTTTGTGATCCAATATATTCATATGTTGTTCGAAATTACTTTTATTACAGATTTGGAAGCCCAAAGATCCGGAGGACGAGTACATTCAGGGATTGCGAATGAATTTATAGAGGAACAGATCACGTGAGTTTGCTATAATGTGGGATTTTGAGTGAACTACACGTTCAATGTATTCATTTATATACTTTTTTTCCTGCGTTTTCAATATTATGGAATTTTTTGTAAAGAAAAAATTGAAGGGGTAGGGCCGATTGGATTGTGTAATTCTGAGTGAAGGCCACCAGGAGTCTCCATGGTGCCGAATTCTCAGCCCTGCTCGCTCTATGTCAGCAATGAATATTCTGCCACCTCGGGCCGCTGAATGTTTCCTCGCTTCATCCATCGCTAAAAAATGGGGCAATGAAAAAACAACGGAAAACACGGTATGAAAACTGAACTCGTGACAAAAAAGTTTTCTACAGAAAAGTCCTTTTGAGTTTTCGATGGGCGGGGCAATTAGGGAGGCGTCACAGCTGCCACCTATGAGGACCGCTGCTTCCAGCGAAGTTGCAAAAATGGTACAGTCTTAGAGACTTGGGGCCAAACTGCTTCTACAAGGAGAACGCCTAAGAGTCTCGAGCGTTGGGCCTTTCTTTCCTCTTCTTATAATCTGGATTGCCACTATTTCGATGGTTTTCAGGTGAAACCCTGATGTATCGTGCCCGATGGCAGCGCGACGAGGAGTTGCTCCGACGAGCGAATCAGATGCCAATGCCTCATTGTGATCGTCTTAAAGAAATATACAGTCATTAACCACAGTACTACTATTACCAAAGTACACTGAAAGTTTTTGACTGTTATCGAAGCTCAATGCTCCTTTTCCATATAGAGTTAAGCTCAGTAATCAAGCGTCTATATATTTGCTTCTTATTATCCGACCTTGTCGGTGGCATCACGAGGTATCCTTGATTTGATGTTTATGCGACTGATTGAGGCAGTTCCATAGCCTTGTTCGCTGCGAATGATGGGGCGGGTCTGTGTGACTGGGTTTGGCAGGGTGCCAGATCCATTTTCCACCAACTGTGAAGCGGGTAAGCAACAATAATTGGTGGAAAACAACTGATAGGTGAAGTTATGCAGTCATATCGCTTGTTCGTTCCAACAACAAAAAAAAACGGCTTTGGCCCCGCGCCAACCCATCCCTCCGGGCACGCCCCATCATTTGCAACGGAGAAGACTGTGAATAGTTTGGTTGAGGCATGTTGCTTACTATTCGAAACTATTTAATAATTTGAATCAACGAACTTGTTCTGCAGCGGCATCAATTTTTTCCCCGTTTTAAAGGTTTGCTTTTCAAATTGATTTGGGGCTGTTCATATTACTACTTTTTAGTGCTCACTTTCTAATTCGTTGGTCGGGGTGTTGTTTGACGTCTTGGTATTTCTGTTGAGGACACAAGTGTCAACATTTCAATTTTAACTTTGTTTTTGCCTTTCTAGATCTTCAACAGACTCTTGTAGATCTACGCCGTAGGTGCAAGCTAGTCTTAACCGTCTCGTTCACAATTTCTTTCGTCAAAATCTTAGCTCAAATCGATACTACTATGCAGATTTGTGTTTTCGGCAATTGAACCTGTGATATATGCCAAAATTTAGCCCTATCCTCTTGATTATGTATGTACCGCTATGAAAGTAACGGTATGATTGTAATAAATATTCGAAATTTGTTCGATTTGTTTGTCTCTGGTGTGTTGTATTTTCGTGAAGTATCGCTCGCATCAAATGCATACATAGCACACTCTTACAATCAGGTCAAGGCAATTTTCAGACAAATCTACTCGGCTAAAGGGTTCTCACCCCGAAAATGCCAGACTGGTCAACAGTCACGGTACGTTTTATAGGGGTTCATTAAAGTGGCTTGAGATTTTCAGCGCTGTCTTGATCAATCTATTCTTTTGAGAGGAAGCTTCAATCTCTCTTTTTTTTGAAGTTTGGGTTCCACTTGAGGCAGGTTCCACCAATTTTTCTTTCTTTATATAAACTTCCTTCGGTGTAGATGGGGCACGAAATGGCAATAAGGATAATTTGTAGCTCTTAGCGAGGTCCTTCCTTTCTCTCGCGCCGAACCGGTCTACCTTTCACTCCCCCGCTCTTGCAGCGAACAGGAGTGTACCTCCACTTATAAGTTTCTGTTAGTTGATCGTCAGCGGAGGAGGGTTATGTCATACTCCTCCACTGGAAACGCAGAACGATAGAATTCGTTCTTTATCCTCAAAAATCACATGCTTTTACAACTAACGAGTTAAAGAAATCTTGTAGATCATATAATGACTTTTGCCCCTACGTCAGCATTCTGTGATAACTTTTGGAGCGCGAGCTGCGGCATTAAACACATTTAATATCAGAGCAAAGCAGCGTGAAACCTGTAAAAACCCTTCAGCCTCGCGATAAGGCACGGAAGCCATTTGGCTAAGAAAGTATGAGCGGCGCCGCGGCGTAATGGATAGTACATTCGCCTGGTCAGCGGGGAATGCGGGTTCGAGTCCCACCTGGGACTGACTTATGGGCATAACTCAGCATTCTTGTGATGAGGCCTAAACATTCTGCAGTAGGCAAGAGTGGAGGGCGATTTTGGAACGCTTGTCAGCAAATGAAGCTGGAAAAGGATGACCCAGCTTTAGCGCTGAAGTTCAGTGCTGTAAATTTTCAAAGAAACGTGGGCAAAGGTTGTCCTGGTTTATCCTTTGCTTCAGTGTATTAGTAACACTGCGTAGTAGTCCCACAGAGTTTCGGTGGTCCGCTTTTGCCCTACTGAATAACCCATAGAATAATTCCGTAAGGGTGCGGACTATGCCTTCAATGCGTTCAACAGGAGCATGGAAGTCCGTAATTTCTTTGGGTATTGACAAATGTGGTGAAACTGAAAAGAAGGTGCTTGAGATTTGCTCTGTGATAAGCACGTGTAATGTAGTTCGCTGGGGGCGGTTGGGCGTGTCAGGCGGGATGAGTTTGGCGCGGTGCCAAACCCGTTCTCCACCAGTTGTTAAAGCGAGCAAATGATATGACTGTATCATATCGTTCGTATTACTCGTTTTCTACCACTTTTTGTCGCATGCGCGCTTCAACAAGAAGGCAGAGAACGGCTTTAACACACTCATACTGCCTGACACGCCCAACCGTCCGCAGCGAACTAGAGTTTACTACAGTTCATCGTTACAGCCTCGTCTGGAGTATGATAAAATACTCAATCCCACGAAGCCGGAATCCTTCAGTTGGCAGAGCTATTTCATTGTAAGTGCTGTAATGTTTTCTGTGTTGTCACCATTGTCGCATATCTTCAACCTCATAAGATTGCACGGCTTTATGAGGTTTATGGGTGCTGTTCGGCTTGGAGGGGCATTTTCATCTCTGATAGTTCATACTGTTAGTCTCTTCTCCTTCTGTGAAGGTGCGAGTCGGTACGAAAAAACCGCTCTAGTTACAGGAATTTATAAATAATAAGATTTTAATAATTTTTATATATAGTATTTTGATTGGTTAAGATAAGATTAATAATAAGATTTTAATAATTTTTTATATATAGTATTTACGATTAGGTCTGAAGGTCTTGGTCAACCCGCGGCCTACATGAAGGCCGCTGAGTTCAAGGTTCTCATGATGGCAAACTCGCCAGTCAAGCTGGCACAGATCGGCTTGGTGATGGCACTGAATGGTAATGGCACACATAAGCTTTTACAGACAATTCTTATAAAGTTAAGAGGGTTGTCTGTAAAAGCTTATGTGTGCCATTACCATTCAGTGCCATCACCAAGCCGATCTGTGCCAGCTTGACTGGCGAGTTTGCCATCATGAGAACCTTGAACTCAGCGGCCTTCATGTAGGCCGCGTGTTGACCAAGACCTTCAGACCTAATCGTAAAGGCTTGAATTTATGCGGGAAGGGTATTAATGATGCCAAAACTGCGAGAACTCCAGACATAGGCTCTTCTAAAACTTATTTTTGCTATTTGGATTTCATAGATTGGTTTTTATGCGCCGTTCGGCTTGGTGAGGGTATCGAATAGTTCTTGGTGAAGCTTGTTTAGGCCACCTTGTGAAGGGGCTGTAAATTTCTGTGGCAAAAATGGCTCACTTATGCCACTTCGCAGTTCACAGGAGTACTACAAGCTCCACCGAAGTGCAACCTGTTGATTGACATGAACGAGCAGAAGTGAGACAATGCCCCTCCGAAGCCGAACAGCACCCGCGTATGATGTTAGAGTAGTTTTGCTTGTAGGCCACAGGAACGAATCCATGCACAGACGAGATTTTATTTGGTCATGTCCGGTATCTGGAACAAACCGTAGCGGAGCGTCTTTTCGAGCATGGGAAGCACATTTTCGTGAAATCTGAAAACGATAATGAATGTGTAGCCAGAATAGAGGTAAGGAAATTTTTTAGCGCGTTTCGGCTAAGCGGGGGGGAGGTCATCTTGCACTATCTGTGCTTCCCATTGTCTAGGCGATGTCGACCAGGGTAGAAATTTGTGAAATCCTGGGGCTATGAAGCGATTCCGGTCGAGATTTATAGACAATAAGTGTCAGCTCTTGTGAAGAATGCTTGTCGACTCCTGTAAAGCCATGTGGGAAGCAGCGAAAGTGCAAAATCCACACCCACTCCCCCCCCCAGCTGAACTGCGCCGAATTTTTCAAGGGTCTAGAATTTACATGTCGATTACTTTTAGCTTTGTTGTAAAGGGCGACTGATGATCAATTATTTAACCACGGATGAAAGAGATAAAAGAGAAGACTGTGACGGTGAAATAGCCATCATTGATGTAGTAGCTAATGCGAAGGAAGTGGAGCGCTCTATAAAAAGGTTTCTCGTTCAGTCTTATTGTACTGTGCAGCTTTTAGAAATGCTACTCTTAGGGTCCTCGCTGAAGAAAAGGATAAACGACGAAAATGGGATTTTTTGGATGTTGAGCCAATTTCCAAATATAGAGATGTTCTTGACTGCCGACTGAATGACTTGATCAAGGTTTGAAACATTCATTTGCTTCTATTCTTAATTTACACATAGAAGGAATTTCATGAACTGCAAAGTTCCTCCCAATACCACTTCACTCCATAATACCCGTCGAATAGTGGAAAGGGACTGAAACGGAGGAATTCAGCAGTTAAGTGTCTTGTCAAGGTCAAATACAATTCCTTACCCGGCGACCAAAAATGGTCCCAGATGGATTACACAACGATTATAAGATTTGCTGCAAAGAGTTGCAATCAGCTTATGCGGGGCCCCGTTATTACTTTAGAACGCTCCTATGCACGAAGTAACGGTGTGGCCCTTAAAGGCAGTTGGCACGATAAATCCCCAAGACGACTAGGATCAATACTCCTGGCAGGATAGAATTCCGCGACCCTGGGCAGGCGCTGCATAGCGGTTTCCCCGAGGAAGGTGCCCTTATAAGGGCCCTATCAAGCCACAACATTACGTCCCAAACGCCCGCCCGCCCACAAATGGACGACCGTTCCTGACGCTCGTATTCATTCATTTGCTAAGCAAATTATGAAGCGAAGGGATTGGTATGAAGCGGCCGTGATGCTGCATGCATATATGGGTACACATATGCAGCCGTATCTTCGGTAGCGGTGATTGGTAAGATGCCTACGGGAAACTCGTCCGAAATCGATTTACAAGTCACTGAGAACGGAGGCTTTTTCTTCGCAGGATTTTGACCGTTTCACTCCGTTCTTTCGCCATTTCCCCACTATACAGCGCCCTACTAGCATTTTAGGCTAAGTAGGAAACCATCGTGCCAACTGCCTTTAATGGCCATGAAAAGAGCCACTTGGCAAGGAGAGCTTATCGTAGAGCCGGCTCCTCTCCTACTTTCCTCTCTTATCTTGTCCACCACAACATTATGTTCATTTGCTGCATTGCTTTCCGTTTTTCCCCTTAATTTTTCAAAGTGACACTTAAAACGCACACTTTCTTTGCATGATTTCCTATGTTCTATGGGGGCATTGTTATGATATGAAGAAATGAATGAAATTTCTGTATTTCCTGCTTATATCATACTAATTGCCTAAAGGAGATCGAAACATATGTAATTCCTTTTTTTGGAATTCACTGATGTAGCGTTCAAACCGACGATACCTAACCAGAGCTTTCTTTCTCATTATTTTTGCAGCAAATTGCAAGAGCTTGAATGTGCCCGCATAGTCTCAGTTTCTGTTTTTTAATACTTTAAGTTGTTTTGTTTTCTTTCAAAAATGCGTTGTTCGCTCCCCTTCGATCCTGATCTTTGCCCGTGTGCGTGGTGAACTTGTCCGCAAGAATGTGCTATTTCCAACTCTAGAAAACGCGCGGAAATGAAGTTGATGGGATGTGATAGCTGGATGCCGTTTTTGACCCTACCTTCCTGCAAAACACGCAGGCATGAAACGTGCCATTATCTGCGCTTTCTGGCGTACTTTCGACAGATTGCCAACATTTTCGCTGTGAGACTTTACTGTTGACGCAAGTGCGTTGTGAATAGCTGGTAAAGCTCTAAAGGCGTCCAGCTGACACGGTCCACCAGCTTTTTCTCCACGCATTTTCGAGTGTTGAGAATGGTGCACTTCTACAGCTGCAGACCATTCGCCTCGCACATGACAAAAATCCATCTTGCAGGTAAGCGTACAGCGTATCTGTAAAGTCCATCTCTGGAGCTCTATTATATATCTTCTAGGAGAATCAGTACTTTGAAATCCAAGATGCTGCAGAACCTCGATGCGTATTCTGCTGTAGAGTGTTGGCAAACTACGGCGGGATAGTTGTTTACGAAGCTCTCGATTACGTGAGTTTATACTGGAGTTCGTTTGCTTGGAGTTTCTGTTTCGCCACCTCTTTCGGTCTACTTGAAGTAGAGTTCTTTTTTCATAGGTCATGACCATCAACATAACTGATCCACGGTGTCACGCTATGGGATGGGCTTCTCGACATCAGGACGACTCGGTTGGTGTTGACTGTTCTCCAAGTAGAATCCAGAATCGTTCACATATATCATAAAGATGGAGGAGCTTGGCTACGTAATTCGTTCGAGCACGGTCTAGGATGCGTTTTTTGAGAGATTGCGATAAGAGACAGATACATTGGAGACAACTACCATCTTATCTTGTGCTGAACAAAGGCAACACGTTTGTCCCAGAACGACACTATCCCATCAAGTGGATGTGACCGCGTACCTCACTTTAGCGAGCGCGGGTGGCAGCTCGCTAAAGCGAAGTACGCGGTCACATCCACTTTTTTCGGGATATGGGGTGTATGTTTACAGTAAAGCACCGTGAAGGCAATCCTTCTGATCTAAATATCCTGAAACTTATGATTCTATGGTGTACTTCTTTTACATTTAGTGGTAAGCACCTTCACCCAACCTTATTTCAGGTCGCGTACTGCCCAGGAAAGTATAGCGCGGAGGCGATAAAGAAGTTCACCGAGAACGCTATCCCCGAAATAGTTTTCAAGAGGGTAGAATTGAAAGAACACTTCTTCAAGGTGATTTCAATTGAAATGTCATTCATCGTCGTCAGAATCTTTGCTTTCGTTGGTACATTTTTCATCACTATTTAGATTGGATCACTCGTAGAAGTGCAGGATGCTGAACAGCGGGCAGTAATTTATCCTGGTCATGTCACTGAAATCATCAATAGCCGCTTTGTTAGAATAGTTTCTTCTTCTTTTGGCTCTGAGGACACTAGAGAGGTAAGCTAGGGAGCTAAATTGGCATTATTTTCTATTTAATGCTCGAATCTTCCAAAATGAGACCAGCTTTTCACGCAATTTTTTTTCTACTGTGGCAGATTTGGCTAAAAGTTTGCCTCATGGGAGCTCCAACCCGGAACATGTTTTTCACATCGAAAAAGTTTGGCGCTCGCACCACAGTCCTGTCACCAAAGCACCCAAGTGACCCGCGCGCTAACTCTGAGAGGTTTCGCGGCAAGCGGTGGCCTATGGCAGTTAGAGAATCAGGGCGAGATAAGATACTACCCCGTTCTGATTGCCCGTGATAGTGATCCTTCCCTTCATTAAGACTCAGCCTTGATAAACGAAGGGATCACTATCTCGGGTTAGTTTTGCAGAAGAGCAGAAGCACGCCGCGCTGTGACGTACTCCCGTTTCCCCCATAACTCCCTTGGCACCTCACGCCGATGTGATATTCGTGTCCGGGAAGTTGAACGGCGATGGGGACAAGTAAATGGCGAATGGGGATCTGGGGTCCTTTGGTGCGGGCGTTTATGATGCAGATTCTTAGCGATTTGTGCCTAGAGGATGCGAACGCGTTTAGAGGGGTAACTACCCATGGCGACCGATTTCTAAACTAATCGAGGCTCCGACCCGAACTTTAGAAACTGCGGCTGTAAAGGGCAAATAGTACCACTAATTCCTTCTTGTTCTTAGCCTTCTTTTTTCGTTTTGATGGTTCTATGGAAAATATTCTCCAAGACAGAATCATTCGAGCCTTTCACATCTAGCGGGGTTGTGTTGTTTCTGCACGACTTTCAAAACAAAACGTAGCTAATGGCCCGCAAGCGGGATCTCACTTATATAGTGTTTGCCACTGGAGGTCCGTAAATCTTTTTCCAGATTGTCGCTTATCGAGGATCTCCTGGTGTTTTTCCACAAGGATTTTGTGCCTCCATCGGTTACCAGCTGTCTATTCCGCGCAGTTCAGCCCTGTCAAAGGGGAGAGCACCTGAAGAAGGTTGGAGCTGGAAGACGTATGCTGCTCACTGGGGAATTCCTGGGGTAATGGAGAATGTTGAAAGCTTTTTTATATTTTATGTTGCTTTGCATTTCAAGATATCAACAAGTGAGGTGAATTTCGAACCACTGGTCAGCAGAGATATGAAGATCACCCCTATGAGACACGTTGAGGTTAGTTTTAGCTCTCCATGCTGAAGACCGTAATTAATAGTGAATTCCTTTTAAGGTGTTTTGTTACCGTCAAGGAGTGATGTATGCTGCACTTATTCATCGTGCAGTGCGTAATCTCGTTCTTATAGAGCTGAGTTGTGATACCACACCTAATCCTCCATTAATGTTTCCAATCGGGTAGGTAGCATAAGGATATTGGCATATTCACTGAGTGCAAGAGATGGGTCGTTTATACTTTGCGACTGGAGAGATTTGGCGATTTGGGAGATTCGGGAACTTTGGGAATTACGACATGATGCGACTGCGATGATAGAGGGATACGGCTTTCTGTGAGATCTCCGACTCTCTCATTGTCACACTGCTTGATCTGTGCAATCCCCATCGACAGCTATGCTTTACACATCGCGCAGCCTCTCAAATCGCCGGTGCTCCCTAACCGCCGAGTCTCCCAAATTGCCGAAATTCTCACTGGCCAAGTATGAACGCGGCCGAAACGCTGCTTCAGAGTTTCTAGCTCTTAATATCTTATTCCGGTTTGCTTAAGTTGCGCTCTCGCTATTAATTAGGAGTTCTTATCTGACCTTATTATTTTTTAATGTATGGAAGAAGTGCGTCCATCTTCCCATGTGGTTTCGCCTCCAAGCATGATATCCCTTTCGTTGCAGAAGCACCATTTTTGTCACTTCCTTCTTTGAGAAGTGAAGGTAGATTTTCATTACTTACTCATTATAAAAATTATGTACCAAATATTGTGACATTTTTAGGTGTCCGCTTTGACATCCTCAAGAACGAATATTCATCCAAACCGGGTAATATATTCCAGGAGAGGAAATCAACTGATAAAACATTTGTGCCTGAATATTGGTTGAAAAGTGAGACTGATCCTGTTGCCAATATCCTCGCAAGATTGCAATGTGGGCATTTTTAGGTGATGTTTGGTTGCCTCGTATTTATGTACATCCTTCGTGTCGGTTAGGACCGTGGTTCGTCCGATCGCAGGTCGCTGCACTCGCGCGATACTACGAAGCTGGCCCCTTATTGCATGTTTTCAAAGTGCTCATAGCGGTGAGTCACTTTTGATTTTCATAAAAAGCTCCAATCGTGCGCCTAATTTTCGGATTTAGCTGGGAGGTTCCCGATGACAGAGCGAGAAGCAATCAATAGTTGTCGGCCATTCTATGACTACGATTTTGTTGATATTTAGGTTGGAACTTCGTAGTGTTTTGAGCCAGCTACGTCTTGTTCTCTTCTTATGCTAGGGCGTTGCAGGGAGCGCACTAACCCGTTCCCTATCAAGTGTTGAAGCAGGCAGGCGACTACAGTAGGTGGAAAACTGGGAAAATTGCGCCGCCCACAGACCCATCCTGCCGCCGACACGATCGAGTTGCTGTATGAACAGTGTGTAAACAGACAGGGCACGCCATCTTTGTGATCATCACAACAGGGGGGTCGTATTTGCCCGCGATGGAGGGGGGGGGTCGTAAACGCATGGCCCATGTTGAAGTGGAGAGAGCGGTGATACACGGTACAAGTAAAAAGAAGCTCAAAAGGGACGATGTAGATGACAATAAATAGAACTAGGCACTATCGAACTATTCCTAGGCCAAAAACTAAAAAAAATATTGCTGAAACTTTTTCCTCCTTCCTCACAAAAAACTTCAAGACACTTCGCCCACCAACCCTCCTCATCTGGTCTAGATAAATCCCAATCCACTAATCCGCAAAATCTAGAAAAGAATCCATTGCAAAAGCTACCTATGAAACCGTAGAAACTGAATTCCTGAGCAATTTCCTCACAACAAAACCAAACTCAACAAAACAAAATCAAACTTAACAAAAACAATCAAACAATCAAAATAGTTAGCAATCAAATGATAAGAAAACAAACTCACCGCTAGCTTTGGGAACTCGGGGGCCCGTATGCTATACTCACCCTCGAGGGGAGGGGTCCCCTCTAGGGGAAGACACCCCAGGGGGACGTCCCCCAGAGCGGCCGTATGCTACACTCGAGGGGATCCCCCGAAGCAGGTAGAGACGCAGAGTTGGCTGGCGCAAATTTGGGGGAAGGGTCGTCCGTACATGCAGCCTCTGGCTTTGCACTGTGACATTTCGGAGAATCTCAAGCTAGAAGTGATGATTATCAATTGCAATCATTTGCCCTGCTATTATAAAGCTATTTTCAGGCTGAATTGTGTATTAATCAAGGTCATAGAGGTGACCACATTAATTTTTTCAACATTCTTGAATCCGCGTTCAACAAAATACTTTCTCAGTCTAAATGTTCGAAATGTAGGAAATCTCTTGATTAAAGGGTGGCTGAATCTGTCCCACATAGCGTAAGAAACGACATGTTATTCACTGTCATAGTGGCCCTGTCTCTATCATTATGTCCTCCGAACGCGCACTTCATGTGTTCAATATGGGCAATGCCAAACACATCAATAACAACATAAAATGTATTTGTATTGTGTGTAATTAGTGTAATATGCAATATCTGTGTAATGTGCTTACATCCTTTTCATTGGGAGCTCTATTTTCCGCGACCCGTTGCCACAGGTGATTCAGAGTGACAGTACCACACTAGGATCATCTAGTAATGGTTTTTGACTTACTTTAGAGGCGCTCAGGAAGAGAACAGTGCGACGGTTAGTACGAAGTTCCCTAAAATGAGTTCTCTACCTTATTTAGTACATCCATATTTGTTTCAGAGGACTTTGTGAAACCAGTAAGAATTAGTTGAACGGATTCTCTTAACTGCTACTCGATAACTTATTAGTTATTGGTCATCACCGAATGACTCCAATATTGTACTACAATGAATGAAGTTCATCGTTGTAACGATGCTCACCGTAGTAGAATGAGCCTTTTGAATTTACCTCCGGGCTGTTGTAATGAAATGGAGCGCCCCAATGAAAAGGGTTCGAACAAGCGCGCTTGAGTTTTTTTTTCAAAGAGGCGACCTCGGCATGGTTTGGATAGCATCCGCTGCGAACTCATACAACATATATTATTATTGCTGTATATAATACAGGACTTTCATTATTATTTTTATAATATAATGTGTATACTATTCAATATATAAAATATATGTTATTATTATCATATATAATATAAAATATATATTATTGAGATTGAAAAGAAAACGATCACGTTGAATAAAAAGCTATAATAGATCCTAAGAAAGAAGAAGTGATCATTTTTGAAAATGTAAAAGTGCGGTCAGACAATAGCATAGAATAGCTCTCCAAACACTGTGTAGAAAGTATGAGATGAAAAAAAAATTGGCAGAATTGGTTAGAAGTGTTTCTGTAATATGAAGAAATAAAGAAAAGTTCAAAACAAATGAGGAAATAAGCTAAAAAACTGTTCCAGGGGATATCTTCCCCAACACGTGTTGTTGGGGGAGCTCTCCCCCTAATTTGGTAGGCGTGGCCTCTCCCCCAAAGCCTTCGGGGGAAGTGTAGCATACAGGGAAGGGGATCCCTCCCCTCGAGGGGGAGTATAGCATACGGCCCCGGAACTATGGATTACTTTTGAATTTTGGCTGTTCGCGGTCAGCGCGCTCATACAAGCGCATTGGTGCGCGCTATTTTACGGTTTGGAGCCAATTTCAAGCCAAACACGTGAAAAGTACCCCTCATTTGAACACCCATAACTTCGTTGAAGTGAAGCTATCGGAGAGGGGTAAGTGGGAATGAGTAGAGCTAGGTTGGCTCTTATCACCTGAATTGAGCGATTTCAAAAACGTTCCGGTTCCAGAGATTTTCCCCGTTGTGATCATCTTTGTGATCCATCTGTGATCATTTTTGCGAACCGCGAGTCGCTACGCTTTGGACGTCCATGGCAAGCTTCATACACGACCCTTTCGTAAAAAAAGGACTGCGCCAGAAGCTTGAAGATTTCTACTTTCCAGCAAGGTTTTAATTTCCTTCCTAGACCTACTATTCGAAAAAATTCCCCGTTGTGATCATTTTGTAATCACCCCCCACGACACCGAAAAATCAACCCCTCCGAGGCCAGGAAACCTCCAGTTGGCTCGAAGACTTTGGTATGCTTCTGAAACACATGTTTTCGTCAAGCATATCAGGTAATAGGCCATTGGGCGCCAATTGGCATCACATATGCAATGCGCCATGCATGGGGCTTTCACGCAGGTGTTTGAAAGGTGTAACTTCTAGATAGGGCTTCCCTAATTGCAAGCAACTGTGCTCCTGCAATCAGAAAAGTCCGGGAATGTACTTTCCTCTGTTTATTCATCGTCAGTCGTAAGTCCTTTCCATTGTTTATAAATTCATGGTGTCCTTGTGGGCGGTGATCGTAGCTCTTATCATCGCCCCTTTCTCCTACGTTATTGTCAGGTTATGTACCAACCAGCGCAGATGCTGGCGGCTTGGGACGTACGTAGGTACTGCGACCCCCCCCCGCTCGACAGCAAAATTTTGTAAAAAAACCAGAAACTTTTTGGGAAAAAATAGACAAAGTGGTAGGAGGTTGGAAAAATCTAGGGAAGAGGTAACGTGGGGGGGGGTCGTACTTGAAGATGGAATTAGGGGGGGTCGTATTTTTTAGGAAATGATCACAACGCAATGGCGTGCCCTGACTGGGAAACACTGGCTAGTTTGAACTCGTTTCAATTGAGGCTCCCAAGCGACATCCCACTCCTCAAAATTATCTCTAAACATGGTCTAGTTCGTTTATTGGATCCACATTTCCAGAAGAGATCTGCTTTGCGTATTTAATGCAGCACTTTGTATCCGCATTCATAGATTGACGGCGGGCCTGCCTTTTGACATTCTAGTAGCTGCTGTGAGATTCACCACCGCACTCGGAAGAGGTAGCTGCTGTGAGATTCACCACCGCACTCGGAAGAGGTAGCTGCTGTGAGATTCACCACCGCACTCGGAAGAGGTATAGTGGGGAATCCAAGTTGCGCGATGCAGCTAATGCGGCTTTGTAAGTTGCCACTCATGCCACATTTGCAGCCAGGGTCTAATTAATTTAATCTATCAGCGTGCTATTTCTGTGCGTCAGTGCAACGTGGAACTCCCGCACTACTTTGAGATGTAACTCAGCACATCAGATGCGCGACGAGGGCGGTGTTGCAGAGGAAAGGGGACGTTTATATGACGTCATTAGTGGGACCTAATTTGTCCGACGTGATACTGTCGTGGCATGTCAAATCAACTAGCTAAGAAATACTCTGCTAGTTTGCGCGTGATGCCCACGCCTCGGATGTGATGTATTGCAGCCCTGCTAAGAGTCTCATAGGGCACAAGTCTGTCTGAAGTAAAATTGATTACTTGATTTCAAGGATCTTTATCAATGTGTGGCGGTGGAACATCGTATGGAGATGCAGTCTATGCTTAATACGGATGATGAGGACGTTGCAGTTCTGCACGTGAAATTTAAATGGCGAACGTCACCTGACCATGTCCTCATGCGAGTACCAGTTTGCAAAACTGCAAGACAGGCTTCTGGATGGCTCCGGGTAAGATTTCATTAAAGTGACATAACAAACACGGGTCCCTGTCACATTTTACGAGTTTCCATTTAGTTTGTTTTGATCTGTTCTACGCTACTTATAGGTTCTCCTACGCTCCCTCGGTTGCTGCCCCCAATTTGTTTTCCTTTGAAAACTTACAGAGATGTAACTGCAAGAAGTTGCCCCTGGATGAACGTCGAAGGGTATAGTAGTTACTGGCATTTCTTTAAATTTTTTTTGCACTGGTAATTTTAAGGGCACTTTGGGGTACTCCTTGTGCAAATCGCACAAAGTTGCAAACGTGATTGCCGTTGTCTGAATGGAATTACCATAATTCAAGTTGCCTGCCCATCCTCGAGTTCCTTCTCCTTTTAGGCTAGCAAAGTGCTTATCTTCATCGCGGTGATTCCTTTTTTGCACAAGGAGTCCTTTTAATGCCTCGTCATAAGGTTAAACACGTATTTTTTGCAATGTTGGAGATATTTCTATAGTAAATAGTAATAACTAAGTTACGTATGGATGTATTATTTTCAGATGACAGATTCCCCAGCGGAATTCGTTCGAAAAGGTGCTCATTTAAGCAGTGTCGAGAAGCGAAGGTAAGAGATTGTTGCAACTTTTAAAACGTTGTCCCGGATCGCTGTAAGGTTGTCTCGGATCGCTTGTGTGAAGAATTAGGAACGAGAATGAGGAAGGAAGCACCGATAGCTTTGTTTACCAGCTCCGCGCACCTAGCAATCATGGACAGTTTCTTCCCGTTTGAAGACTCTTTTGCTGCTTGTCTTCAACAAGTTTCCCCCACTGAGAGCAATGTTGTCGCCAATCCTTGAAGGCAAGGGGCACCATTGCTGAGGAGGGGCGGTTTTCGCCAGCGTCATTGGTGGAAGGGCTGTGAGGGGGCGCTTAGTCACATCCCACCCAGAAGATCCACCGATGACACTGGCGACACCGGCCAGCGTCTCTCCCCCCTCCCCCCTCCACGCCGCCGCGATCGTGCCCACTGCCTTGAATGAGGAGAAGAACCTTGGAATTGATACTGCAGTAATCTTTCAGAAAACGCACCACGAAAACTGGAACAGCCAAACGTCGACGGACCCAACCATTGTCTCCTTCGAAAGGAACTGATCAGCAGACTGGCCGAATAACAAATGTAAGTGCTTATTTGCAATCACGGCATGGATGGAGAGCCTACAATGGGGTCGTACTTGAGGGGGAAGAGGGCGTATTTAGCTTATTGACTTGTTTGAAGGAGCTTGCATGAACGCCATTTGTGAGGTCTCATCTTCCTCAGCCGGCGAGTTTGTTTTCCCAATATTGCAGCTAAATGAGGCAACATTCATAAAGAAATTGGTGAAGTTAGGCTCGTCGGACTTCCTGGTGGGGAGCGGTATTTGAGACGGGGGCGGCTAAGGGGAAGGGCCCTTCTGAACGATCACATGTTGGGGATACCCAGCAAAGGAAGGAGGCATCGTTTTGCGCATCGAAAATCTTGTTTCGGTCATTGACTTCTTTGGCTTTCCTTTTTCAAGTGCGCTGTAAAGCTCCCTCTCCTCCCCGCTCAACGTCCATTTTTCGGGAGGGGGGGGGATGAGGAACCCTGAAAAAAAAACGGAAAAGTGGTAGGCTTCGGTCGGTTAGGCATGGGGTAAGTGGAAATGGGAACGGGAAACGAGGAGAGGGGAGAAGGGATGGTTGTGCCCTGGGCTCATAGTTCCTAATTTTTCACATTTACCGGTTATGACCGCTTAGAACGGTTGCGCGAACAATCTCTTCGAGACAGAGCTCACGAAAGCCTTAAGCGGTGCAGGCGTCTCAGGATGCCTTTTATGGCCAGCTTAATGTAGGGAACTAATTGTTGTCTAATTAGTGTTGTACTGGTTGTGGAGCCTGAATTTTCAAGCCATAAATGGCTCGTTTATAGGCATCCGATGATGATTTTTCGAGATCGTCGATAGATGATATGCCAAGACTGCAACCGGCTGACACCACAGACTTTATATCAAACGGAAGGAGTCACATGGAGGAGAGGAGGCCACAATGTAGTAGTTCGGATGAGATGCCAAGTACCACTTTCAATGGTTTGGCAAATAGTGATGCGGTAGGTTGAAAATGATGAAGTTACAAGGGAACCTTCAATCTTATCTCTTGTTTCCAGTCACCTCAACGTCCACTTCGTCTTGACAGCGACGCTATGGAGTGGGACGAGAGACAACTGATACGATTCCTTCGAACTACCTTCCCGGACTTGACCGATGTAACGAATGTTCTGCAGAGAGAGGTAAGCGAAAAGAGGGCGCAGTTAGGCGACGGGGGAAGGGGGGGGGCATTTTGTATTATCATTATTTTCCTAGTTCCGATTCACTAGTCTCAGTATGACGAAACCTGTGAACTGTTGTGAAGTTGGAGCAAGGTCCTCAAGCCATCACGGTAAAACCTGTCAACTCGAGAAGAGGCTGTCTAGATAGGTCGACCCATCGATGGGAAGTAGCGAAAGTGCAAAATGCCTTTCCCCGTCGCAGAAACGGGGCTTGAAAAGAGTCCAGACGTAGAGAGGGTGGGGACTTAGGCCGCGGTCACTAGGGTATGACGCCATGAGCCATCTACAGCCTGGTTCGCAGTGGGGGTTGGGGCGTTTCAGGGAGCGCGGTTTGGCGCGGCGCCAGCTTGTTCTGCTCAATTGTGGAATGAGGCAGGTGACCACAATTGGTGAGGGAGGGTTGACGCCTTGCATCCCCAGCCGCCCCCCCCCCTCCCTGGAGCGCCTCAGCGATCGTAACGAACAAGACTGTATGCAGAACGGCAAAGGCTTTTGTGCACCGCTCGTTTCACGATTTCATGGTGAACACCCTGAAAGTGTGGCCACCTTTCACTGCGGAGTACTGGAAATTATCTCTTTTATTTTAGCACATCGATGGAGCTCATTTACTGACAATGTCACAGCAGGACTGCATCGATTCACTAGGTCTTAATTTGGGACCAGCCCTTCGATTGTATGAAGTCATACAGGCAAGTCATGTTTACATCATCATTATTCGATGAATAGGGTCCTTTCCACGTATAGAAGCGTGGCGAGCTTGACGGGCCTCGTGACGTGTCTGACGCTCCACCCAACTACCTGACGCTCCACCTAGTTCTTCCTTCTTGTACGATAACATAACTAGCAATTTGAGCATTAAGTTTACTGATTCATCGAAATCGGGAAGTCATCTAGGATGCACCGATTTGGCTGCTATAGAAATAAAAATTCTAATGAGGTGCTAGCATAAAGCCAGCACCTCATTAGAATTCGTTGGCGCATTCCTGCACAAGGTATTCCTTGTTTTTTCTGCACTTTTTTCATTAGAGAATCGTCCAGCGCCAACAAGCTCACCACAAGAACCGCGCTTTATATGTGAACCCATGAGCTGCTTCCGTGGATTCTGGTCCCTGCTATGCTTCGGGAGGATGGGCCCGCAGCTGCAGTAGCGTGGTGCTTTTCCTGTCAAAGGTGCACGGGAGCGAGGCTGGAGGGTAGTGCCACGGGTGCCGATTCCACACTCCGCCTCGCGCTGCCGCACTGCCAGCGAGGCGCCCAATCATAGCCGATTGCACTACTTCTTTGCTCCCTTCTCATTTCTGATCTCTGTCGCCGAGTAGGTGTGTCGCTGCGGAAGAGTGGGCGGTGTGTGGAGCCGGCACCAACATCACTAATCTCCAGTCTAGTTTCCGCGCATCTTTGAGCGAAGAAAGTGGCACGGTATTACAGCTGCGGATTCCATTCACCTCACACATTGCAAGGACTGTCCTCGGAGGAGAGTGCACAGTTTGTCATTGAAGTCCTAGCATTTGATTTGTACTAAGGCGTTCACTACAACCCGCCCCACTTCAAGCACTGTGACCTTTTAATATCAAATGTGGTTCTTGTACTTTGGGGGTGGGGGGGGGGAATTTTTACAGGCGACTTCAATTGCTTATGTGCCATTGACCAATTTGTCAGGTGCTCGTGTTTGGTACACTTTGCATCTTTTTTTTGCAGGAAATCAAAAGTGCCAATGATCAACACTTATAGCATTCTGCCAAGTAAATTTCACAAGACCTTCGTTGTACATTGCGATATCCAATCGGTTCAACCGATACGCGGTAAACTTCTAGTTTTGTTTGCTGCGGATGTTGGGGCGTGCCAGAGGATCTGCGTTTGGCGTAGCGTCAGTCAGTTCTCCACCAATTCCTAGTCGCTTGCTCCCTTCAACAGTTGGTGGAGAATTGGTTGGTGCCGCCTCCAGCGCTAACCTCTTTTCCGCCAATTGTTGAAGGGAACCAGACCTATGCCTCTGACGCGCCCCAGCATCCGCAGCGAATAATACTGCAAATTGTTAGATTTGTGAAGAGTTGCTTGTTCCTGTATCTATACATATGTTTTGCTAGCCGTAAGTATGCTCATTTCATTTCGTACGTTGACGTGTGCAATTTAGAAACTCATCTAACAAGGTATATTGCCTTAATGACCTATCTCTTTGCTTCCATCTTTGTATCGTTTGAACAATCTAACTTATTTGATCTCTTGTTATAGTTAGGGTATCATTCCTAGTTTGTCTGTCGTGGTACAATCTCATGTATTTGAAAAATATCAGCGGTACAAGGTATCAAATAAATATTTTACTTTCTATCTACATTAGAGACACTATCCGCTCGCGAACGATCTCGCTGCGGTATGATATTGTGATAGTCTGAAGTTTTGGGTGCTCAGTTATTCTTGGCTTTTGTGCAGGGTTTCGACTTCAGTTTGTTGATTTGATTTACTTTTCAGTCAAGAATTGAGTGCTCTTGCACTTATAAGCGCTTAAATCTTGATCTAAGGGACAGAGGTGCTTCGGGGGTACCAACCGACGAGGCGACTGTGCCACGTCATGTTTGCTTGTCTGCAGCCTCTCACCGAACAGGATCTCTAACGATCCAAAAGACGGGGCAAGACAAGATGAAGCAAGACAGGCAATCCAAGAAGTGACGTATAGAGTCGCCGCCTGCCGCTCCCTAACGAGAGAACGGACAAGACAATCGTTATTTGCCGCGTCGCCGCGCGCAGCGTGTCGAGCGATGATGCGCGGCAACCTCTGGACGTGCATCGGTTTTTCGATTGGAGCAGCGAAACTCGTATGAATTCATGCAGAGTCAAGATTCCGTGATGGGCGATATCGCTATTCTTCATTCTTCTGCCAATCCTTTTCAAATGGACCGGTAGGACATCACGTTCGTCGGGTGCGGCGTCGCTTGCCATGCCCACCAGCGCGGGATGACACGTTTGGCTTGTCAGATACCCTCCTTAATTGCATGCACCCTGAATGAAGAGCCAGCTGGTTTCGTGGGGTCTTGTATAGAAACTGCACCTTGACTAGGCTTTGACACCTGTTCCGGACAAGGCTATCGTGAACCTGAGTGACTGCGGTGCCAGTTGGCACTCCTTTTGACAGGCACTTCCAATTTCAATGGGTTGACAGAGTAGGCAACTTTTTGGAGTCAATATTCAACCCCAGCCTGTCTGGAGCGACAATATGAACCTGTGGACAATTAGCTAGAAGTTGGCGTGACCTACCATGTGTGTCACGCCAGCCTTGCCTGGAGAAACGCCGTGGTCACTGTGAACGTCGCGTGAAATAAGCGTCGGTCCGGAACGTGCAAAGAGAATATCCTTCCACGTATTTCTACAATTCTGCATATAAAATGGTCATGTGGCCAATCCAAAATGAACGATTAATTTTGCGCTTTACGCTTCTTTTGTTTGTTTTCATGATAAGCTGAACTTTTTTGTTGTTTCCACAAGATATAAGCACAATTATGATTACTGGACTGTAGTGGCAGCTGACAGCGCACTGCTCTAGTACCTTGAAGCCGCACTTACTTCTTCGTGCATTGTCGACGTGCCGCCACCGCACGCATCGCATTATAGATGTCTCAGTTGGTGCAGAATGAGCTCCAAGTGTGCCATTCTGCGGGAAACGTTCCAAATGGTTCGATAGATTAGCTCTGCATGTCATTTTTCTTTTCTACCCCTTTTTCAAAGGGACGACACCAGCACGTGTTTCATTGGTGTCAGCTATTATCTCAAAATTCCTTTCCTCTTGCTTGTCCTCTTTGAAACCCTCCAATTTTCGTTCCTTTTTCAAACCTTTAAAGCCACATTTTAAGATTTTTTGTGGCGAAGTGGTCCACATAGCAGTACATGTGGAGGTGGGCGCCTTTATCACACGCACGATCCAGTGATCAAAAAGTCTGGGACCGGACTTAAGTATACCCAACCAAGCCTTCCTTACCTTCTGGGTCGGTCAACTGGTATGGGACTCATACTGTTATGTTCATTTGTATTGGAGGATGAAAACGCAGATTCTGCATCAATTGGTCTCGTGTAGACAGGAAGCACACTCAGAAGTCAGTAGGATTACGAGTGGAAATCTGATACAAAATAATGAAAAAAAATCTGTAAAAGGATACAAAGTACGATACGAAGCGATATAATATCGAGTGATTTTTCTCGGCCAAAATCGCGTTCATAGTTTGGAAATATCAAGGAATCATCAAACATCTCCAGAAAAGGTGGTGGATGGAGTCAATCAATTTCTATTCTCATCTGTACGAATCCTCTATACCCAAAGTATCAGCTTGATCTTATTGAACAAGACATAGGTTATGGATTAGAAAAAGCCTCTTAGGTTTATAATTGGTGGAGTTGTTGCCAAAACGGCGCTCAAAGAGTGGTTTTTAATTTTTTTAAGGAGTTTCAACCAGCGCGGCGAAAGAAGCGCGCAAGGGTCCACATGTGCAGTATTTGCGCCGGGACCCAACCAATTTGACGTGGTAGTGCTGCCTTGTGTTAACCAGCCAGGAAATATTTTGTTACTTGCGCGCGGAGTTCAGGGCTAACGATATACCCCTGTGATATTTAGGGCCGAGTTTTCCGTTTAAACTACCCGAGTCACGACACTTATCTGAACAGAGTACAGCATGCAGAAGGGTTAAATAAGGCTCCCCTCTCTTCCCCAGTTGATGTCTTCCAGTACGACCCTCTTTCCTCATCCTGCCTACCCTACTTACCACTTTCCGAAATCCTTCTAATTCCGTCCTAATTTTCGAAAAATCTTTTTTTTAAACAGGAAACAGGAGCTTATTTTTCAGGATGCAGTTGGGGACAAGATGTGCAACAGGTATGGTAATAAGCCGGATACGACCCTCTCCCCGTGTACGACTCCTTATGGGATTCTTTCAACGATGTCACACCCTTTATTTGCTCCATAACGTCCAGTACACTCTGTGGGACTGTTGGCAGTACGCCGGGCCATCCAAGAATTTCTTTCGCTGACTG
>MU912014.1:31705-61994 GCA_036418165.1 Cooperia oncophora
TGGAGTCAATCAATTTCTATTCTCATCTGTACGAATCCTCTATACCCAAAGTATCAGCTTGATCTTATTGAACAAGACATAGGTTATGGATTAGAAAAAGCCTCTTAGGTTTATAATTGGTGGGAGTTGTTGCCAAAACGGCGCTCAAAGAGTGGTTTTTAATTTTTTTAAGGAGTTTCAACCAGCGCGGCGAAAGAAGCGCGCAAGGGTCCACATGTGCAGTATTTGCGCCGGGACCCAACCAATTTGACGTGGTAGTGCTGCCTTGTGTTAACCAGCCAGGAAATATTTTGTTACTTGCGCGCGGAGTTCAGGGCTAACGATATACCCCTGTGATATTTAGGGCCGAGTTTTCCGTTTAAACTACCCGAGTCACGACAATTATCTGAACAGAGTACAGCATGCAGAAGGGTTAAATAAGGCTCCCCTGTCTTCCCCAGTTGATGTCTTCCAGTACGACCCTCTTTCCTCATCCTGCCTACCCTACTTACCACTTTCCGAAATCCTTCTAATTCCGTCCTAATTTTCGAAAAATCTTTTTTTTAAACAGGAAACAGGAGCTTATTTTTCAGGATGCAGTTGGGGACAAGATGTGCAACGGCTATGGTAATAAGCCGGATACGACCCTCTCCCCGTGTACGACTCCTTATGGGATTCTTTCAACGATGTCACACCCTTTATTTGCTCCATAACGTCCAGTACACTCTGTGGGACTGTTGGCAGTACGCCGGGCCATCCAAGAATTTCTTTCGCTGACTGAAAAGAAATGAAAGCAGGAGAAACATTCACCAGATGATCGTCCTGTGCAAATCTTTTTATTGATTGATGGGCTGTGTCCGCTAGAAGCAGCATGTAGCTGTCTGGAGATGCTCTTGTCTTTGAAAAGCTTTCGATTTCGTTCAGATCTGAATTCTAGGAATTCTCTCATCGGGATTGTCACCCTAATGCGGTGAGCAGCCCATGAGCTAACTTATCCGAAGCTCAAGAAACTTTCCGACGCGGCGCCCAGTCTGAGCGAAAAGAAAAAATCTGCGCCAGCTTGCGGAAACTGAGTCAGCGCCTGCATTGATATGATGACTCAGTCTCACCGACTCCATTTTTTGTGCTCCTCCGTCGATCGCGTTCATACTTTGCGACGAGAGGATAGGATAATGTGTGACAAGGAACGTATAGGTATCGACTAGGTGTTTCGGGCGAAGAGGAAAATCGTGAAATCCACGTTTTAGGAGAATGCGCGCCAAAGGAGTGCATTGCTATTGATGGGCGCTTCGAGGAACGAGAAAATAGCAGCCCGTCTCGCTCTGCGCGACCCCTGTCAAACTAATTGCTTACGACATGTGTTCTTTACAGACGTACAGGGACCCGGGACCCACTGATAGGGACCCCTGGGTGTGTTGCTTTTTGGTTATAGTTCGTTTCTTTGGACCAGTCTCGTATCACTGGTCCAAGTAAGCTAAACGGATCGAATTAAAAGCCGCTAACACACATATATAAGTGGGTACACAGTACAGTCGATCATTATCTATGTACTCCTTCGCGCGTGTACCAGCAATTCCTCGACTCTCTTGAAGGGCCAGATCGATAGTGTTATTGTCGCACATTCTCTTGTTCTCCAACCCTCCTATTTTCCCATCGCGAAGTATGAACGTGCCCGATAGGCTACGTTCATACCTTGCGACGGGAGAATAGGAAGTCGGTGTTTCGACTTTTTGAGGAGGACGCGTTCTCACAAAACATCGAATCTATGTCCTATTCTTCTTAGTCGCAAGACTAATACATGTGCTTTCATATGGCGCGCCCTCTATTGGAAAAAAACTGAATTCTTTCCATTCTCTCATCGCAAAATAGAAACGCTATGTTAGGGATGGCGCCAAGTGCCCAGTCGGAATAGTGAAGTAAATTGTTGACAGTTTCAGAGTGCGTTCATAGTTCGCGATGCGAGCGATCGGACTACGAGGTATGGACGCGCTCTGAGGCTTCTGGGGAGCACACTATCTCGGTGGGAGAGCGCAGACGCGAATCAGGAAACAACTCTCGCTGCTGTTTGCGCTACCAATCAATTTCAATGGCTCCGAAAATTTTCCTCTCAACTATGCCGGAAACACTTCCTTCTTTTCTTTACTTTAGGCTTCTTGTCGCAATATAGAAAAAGTTCCATATAGTTTGCTGAAGTTTCCTAAGACCCTTGGCTTCATGGTTGACATCGACTTCTGGGTGTAATCTTTCTTTGTGATCGTTGTGCATATAGACGGAGATATGCAATGTTGTTCAAGAATCGAAGGGCAGAAATCTGTCGCAGATAGTGTGACGACCGCGTTCTCTGCTTACGCACTCAAAGATTTGAAATTTAGCCCTGATTTTTCCTGCGTTGCACACCAGTTTTTTTTATTCCATGCTATTGTTTCTCCTTTGGAAATAATGACAAAGTATTTTTGGGGAAGTGGGAGGGGATGAATAGTATTTTGTGAATTGAACTGCCGAACCGCCTTAAGAGGGCGAGCAATCTTGTTCTAGAGTGCTCAATGCTGTCTTGAATACCTCCTCTGCTGGTGCTTTCCTTTGTTTATGAAGCTGCGTTCATATTTCTCGTCGGCGATCTGAACATTTTGCTCAGAAAGGAAAGTACAGATACTGATTCTCCTTCTGGGAGAAAAGCCAGCGTTTTGAGCGAAATGGAAAGTGTAGTTATTGACCCAGCATTTGAGCGGTTTGTGGGGAAAGCCCGCGTTCACTCAAAGGTTGGGTCGATACTTACACTAGGTCGGGGGGAATTTGTGTTACAGTTTTCTTTGAGTCGAAGTAACTGCTCATGCTCGGGAATGGGGTTATCGGTGTGAGCAAGGCAAGCAATGTGACCTGTAATACACAAAGTAATAATTCTCCCCATTAGCGCCACCCGTTTGAGAATGGAATCCGGTACGATCGCCACCAACACACGGAGCGCTTCTTCAGCAAGTCTGTCACGTGCATGAGAGCGGCAGATGCCAAAATAAAGGAGCTGCTAAGGACGATTCCCCAGTTATCAGTTTTCTACGATGAGGCGGAGGTGATGTAGTGGCAAGTTGCACGCTTACCACGTTTTTGGTCCGGGGATAAATCGGCCCCCCCTGGCATCTAAGCCTTCAGCTGGTAAATTGGTACCATACTCGTCTGGGAGGATAAGAACACTGTCTTGTACATCGGCTGGCCCCTCCCCCAATACATTGGGTCTGCGGACAACTAAAACTCAATCCCTTTAATGGCGCCAACTTTCTGTTTTTCTCTGCGCCCTCACGTCTGCATGGCGTTTTGTGACCGCATTGTTCCTCCATATTCAAACTTTTCAAGCATAATAGGTGGCTCACCCACCCCAGTGCCCTTCCCTCTGGAAAAATCATGTCTTGGCTCGCGACAAGTTTTTTGAACCTGTCCATGCCTTGGCGGCTGCAGTTCTTTATTGCTCTGCGCTCTGGCGTTTCGCAGCAGGACCGCCATCAAAAGTTTTAGTTGTTACGTAACCACTTCATTGTATAGGCATCATCCCATCCAATAAGCCACTAGGATCCTGAATGGTAGTAGAATGCGTCCCGCATCCCAGAAAGGGTCGGTCAACGGCGAAAACTTGATCCTTTACCCTTCCCATGGCATTAAGGCTTCAACGAGGGAACCTACAGTTTTGATGACGAAGTGTTTGGGCGGTATGAACTCAGCTTGAGGGAGCTGCGGCTTGTGGACCTACTGGATGAAGAAGCCGCTTTCACTGTCAGTTCTTACACAAAGTAGTTACGAGGTCCGAGAGGAATCACCGAGGACAGTGGAACCCACAACCTCTAAAGAAGGTCGAGCCGATCCTCATGCAACAGGGGGAATGGCTCTCCCTTCACGGGTGTAGCCCAAACACAGCTCCTTTCATCTTCTAAATGCCTTCCATACTTAGCCGTTATATGGACGAGAAGAGCCTCATGACCCAAGCCAGGTCAAATCAAATGATGATCAACTTTGTGCCGTACCGGCCTGCACTGTGAAGCGATGGCATCCTTAGGAGGTGAAAAACTGCGGCGAGCCCCGTGATAACAGTGCTGTATATTTTTCAACTTCATATAAAAGGAAGCCTATTTTCAGAAAGTATGACAGAACTTTCCCGCCAACCTAGTACTTTCCTTTGCGCTCAGAACCCTGCTGTCTCTCCCAAGCCTCTCAGAACGCTAGGGTTCTGAAGTATGTCGGACCGATTTCGCATGGGAGTTGTTAGATCGTGTGATGAGAAGCCACCGTTCCATATGCTTACAGGAAATTTGTTGTGTTGTTCTTTCTGACGCTCCCCGCGCAATGCATTGATTTTTTTATGCTGCTGTCATCATGGGCGAACCATACTTTGAAGATTATTACTGGGTAAGTGGCCATGTATTACAAAACTATTCTGTGTGCTTTATTCTGTTGAATTCTATCGTTCAGCGTCGTGATTTCCCAAAAGGGCCACGTCCACGTTATATGAGAAACTGGCCTGGGCCACTGTATCGCGCTGATTACGAGCATTGGCGCTATCAGTCGTTCGATAACAGGTTATGGCAGCCAGAGCCGGATCGGCTTTTTCACCGTCATAATCGTAGGATTTATATGGCACGAGATAACCACCGCTGGTCCCCCTACAACAACCGTCGAAGAGATTTAATTTTGGAAAATAAGAGGCATACGTCGAGCAGGCTAGTAGTTCATCGAGAATTTGAGCGCTTATCCAACCACTAGTGAACGTTTTCCACGTTAAAGGTGTTTCTCTTTATTTTAGACCAGGCACGGTTTTCCGTATGCTCGGTGACGAACGCGATCTTCCATGGAATAGAACGCAAAACTTGGCACAGTGTACTGGTTTTTGATTTGCTTCTGAATTTTTTGTGATGCAGTTTGACTTAGAGTGCGTCCATAGTTTGCGTCAGCGTTTTGAGCGACCACGATTTAATAGGTATCGACTCGGCGACTTGGATGCGTCAACATTTTGAGCGTTTACAGCGTTTTCAGCGATTAGAGAAGAATTGTTATCGATCTCGTCCACCTATTGAGCTTTTTGAGCGACTAAGAAAATATAGGTATCGATCATCGCTGAAAACACTGGCGGACGCTCGAAACGCTGGGTCGATACCTAACTTTCCCGTCGCTCAAAGGCTGAAAACGGTCAGAACGCTGCCACAGAGTGTGAGCGCACCCTCGGAGAGTGGGGGATTCTGTGACCTCCAACACTTCTCGTTATTTTTCATGTTAAACGTCAACTAATGCAGGAATGCACGGAACTAGGCGTGGGGATTTTTGTCAAAGCCCTGTGGGCAAGGTGCTCCTGGGGGAAAAGTTGTTTGGTAATGAAGCTTGCAACGATTTCTAGCTTTGAAAGAGTTTACAGCATAACCCCCCTCGGCCCGAGTGCCCCTTGTTCAATAGCTAGCAGTAGCGTGGCCTTCTGCTGGCTAGTTCGCCTCTTAGTCATTGCCTCATGAAAGAAACCAGCGACAACGATGAACAGATTAATCGGCAGCCTCTAGATCTATAGTGTAGTTAGCTGCAGACGGTTGGGCGTGTCAGGCGGGATGAGTTTGGCGCGGTGCCAAACCCGTTCACCAGTTGTTAAAGCGAGCAAATGATATGACTGTATCATATCGTTCGTATTACTCGTTTTCTACCACTTTTTGTCGCATGCGCTTTCAACAAGAAGGCAGAGAACGGCTTTGACGGGTGACACACTCATACTGCCTGACACGCCCAACCGTCCGCAGCGAACTAGAGTGTAACTCTGCTGCGATCATGAATTGGCCATTTTCCAAATGACAACTTCAGTCACGGAGCAAGCCAAGATGTCGGGCGAGGTGGACAAGATGGGCCTGATCGGAGAGGTCTTGCCCTCATTGAGACCAGGGTTGGCTTTCTAGTTTAGATACAAAATGCTCTTTTATTTTGAGCTGAGCCCTAAAGCATTCATTGTCATTTCCACGATCTTTTTAAAATCATGATTCCCGTCATAGTCATAGCTCTAAAGCAATTTCATCCGCTCAGTAACTGAAGACTGTGAGATGTGCACACTCACTGTATGCTTTGCGCAAGGCTCTGGCTAATTTCGAAGAAGGGTTTACAACCGACACAACCGGCTGTAACGCAGAAGTGTAGCGGGCAGTGGAGGTATTCGAATGTGCAGTGCATTCTGTCTACACGGCGCTTTTTTGCGACCAGTTGATGCTCGAACCCTCGTTGTTATCCCCTCGTTTCTTACTAATATCCTTCCATTGTGGAGCATAAAGGAAGGCTTGGTACTTCGATAATTGAGCAATATATTTTTGGACCTTTGTTATTATCCTTCGATATCTTTTTCAGTCATCTGAAATGAGAACAGATTTGGTGACCAAATGTTTGGATCTGCTTACCTCTACTGCAATCCAGTCCGTCACTCGTTTTCTACCAATTGCTGTAGCATACCCTTCAACAACCGGCAGAGAACGGGTTTGGTGCCGCGGCGAACTCATTTTCCTTGTCACACGCCCCTTCATCCGCAGCAAAAAGTGTAAATTTATTGTTCGAGTGTGTGTTTCGATTCTACCATACTGTCTCCCACCGGGAAGGCTTGGGTAGGTGTGAGAACGTCGGTTCGAGATGAAACATTGCCTCGAGGGCGATTTGTACTGTGTGTGACTCCACTCCTATTTTGGTACTATCCTTGTCACGAACTTCATAAAAATAACTTCCGCCGAGGGAGGAAGAAGTATCCGTGCAAGAACGGTAAACACCCCGCCAACAACAAGGAAGGACATGTAGCGCCCTAAAATTGAAAAAAGAAATTTAAATTAAAAGTTTAAGTGTTTTCAGACGAAACTGGACGCAGTTTACCGTACCCGGAGGTAGAAAGCTTGGTTAGCCAGGGCGGAAGCTGGTCAGGGATCGGACAGCCGGACCGTACCAGTGGTAAGCGTGCCACTTGTGGTTACACCACCTTCGCCTATTTACAACATCATGAGGTGATATGAATCGAATGACTGAATCAGATCCACCAGCGCTGCCTTTTATCCTGGAAATTGTTCGCCTTCCGACATTTTGATTGAAAACAGTTCTTTGTTTGCAATCATACGCTGTGTTCTTGCATTCCCTTTGCATCCTGTTTATAGACAAAAAGACAAAAACCAGGAGGCTTTGAGGCTTTTCCAATCGTTGACACGGTATGACCTGATAACCGCGAACCTGATGGAGCTCCGTACGAGGCATAGGGATGATGTTTTGGGGCGCAGATCGGCGACGGGAGGGTCATTTTGCATTTTCGCGGCTTCACTAGTTCCGGTTTACAAGTCTCACTCTGGTGAAACCTGTGAACTCTTGTAAAGAAGGATAAGACTACTGAATGTGCAGAATTTTAAAAAAGCGCTGTGTCCTGTACGTACACTCAGCCAAATCAGCTGGGCGACGGGGGAAGGGTAATTCTGCACATTTATGATTTTTATCCTTCTTTACAAGAGTTCACAGGTTTCACCAGAGTGAGACTTGTAAACCGGAACTAGTGAAGCCGCGAAAGTGCAAAATGTCCCTCCCGTCGCCGAACTGCGCCCCAAAACATCACCCATATGCCTCGCTCCAGGTGACCTCATCTACTTCTTCTATGTCGATGGTTTGCATCGTATTAAATCAAATGAGATCTCATCACATCGATACTGCTTTTTTGGGTTACGAGTCAGTAACGGGGTCAAGCGCTGAGGAAACGCTGGTGTGTCGACCACGGAAGGCTCTTCAGTAGTCTTGCGATTTCTGGGACTAGAAATGACACATTTCCCCTCCTCTTTAAAATCCTTATTCTTTTTCTTCCACAGTAGCAACGATCTTCACAGGATTTTGTCCGCAGGTGTTGTTAGCTTTTGGCAAGAGCAACTGTCGTTACTGTCGTAATTGAAGCTCTTTAGGCGTACAGAAGCTTAGTGTGAAACCCATCACGGGGTCATATATGAGGTCAAGAGAATTTTTCCAATTGATTTCCTCCTTTTGACGCGCGCAATATACCCCCACCACTTCTTCCTCTGTGAGGGGGTGTGGCATAACTAGTGCTCCCTGTGGTTAGCAGGGGGCTCCACCCCGCCGCACCTTGACGGTAAAAACTTTAGAAAATTTACTTAGGTAGGTTTCTAGGTTTTACGTTTTACGTTTTGAGATGCTTAGAGAAAGTTCGTATCGAAGTGGGAGGGGTACAAGACCCTCTGACGCTCTAGTTCTGACAAAGGCAGCTCGCAGTTAGGTATCCCAGCGAGAGGGATCATATTTTACAAGAACGTTTTCATGTGTTGACTCTTTTCGAGGTTTCTCCGCCTTCACGTGCACCGTCGAACCCCCCCCCCCCTCGTCGCTCGAAGGTGGTTTTTTGAAGGAAAACTGGAGAAATATTGAAATTTGGAAAAAAACCGCGAAAAGTGGTAGGATGTTGGAAACTTTAGGAATCTTGGAAAATGACAGGATGTCTGGGGAAAAGGGGTCGGCCGTACCAGAGGTATGTTGAGAGGGGTGCATTTTGCAAAATTGTTCCTCAAGAGGCAGAACTTGTCGCTGCACTGGCATCATCATTTCATCCACCTCCTCCGTGCCTCCGGCTGTGAACCCACCTCGCCTTGGTACCCTTCGATTGAGTTTCATTTGCTATCGTGCAACTTGTAGGCCTCACGAACTGCGAGTATAATTTAAAAAATCCAGGTGAGTCCACATGATTGATTTTTTTCGTTTTTCGAGCATACGCCCGTTTTCCCTGGAATAACTGAAGCACTTCAAAAATTCATGTTTGCTTCTCTTTTTTTCCACAATTGCTAAGGTTGTGTGCTTTGTTCCATTCACCACTCCTATCTAATCATTTTAGGCAACGGTAATCAAGACCAGAATATTTGTGAATCCAGTACTGATGAAGACAGTTTCTTCATGATGCAGGTTGCAGACTTAGAGGTTATTTTATAGATTCAACCTAATTGTCGTGATGTGTTGAATGTTTTGATTGCACTTTTTGAAGAGAATCGGCGAGTCGTCAATGGAAGTCAGTAGTGAACATGGGGTCGTCAGTGATATGCATGTAAGTGGAAAATTTTTTAATAAGCTGGTGCGAAAGCACTTGTGGGGGATGGCGCTATTGATTCCTACTCCCTGGCAGGGGCAATTTGCCAACATTTTGCGTCGGCGCCAGGTATTCGTTACTCTCGTTCGCGCTTGTTATCTGCAACCCTAAAGGAATATGGATGTTGTGAGAAGGGACCATTACTTCTGTGAGAAAGCCAGAGGAGCAGTTTTGTCGTCGCTGCGTAAATTCATCCTCCGAGCTGACTCGCGTGATAATTCTTTGTGCACATGGACAGGCTGCGTTCATAACTTCCGACGTAAAAGTCGCCAGTTCGACGTTTTGGACGAATACGCGCATAGTGGAAGTATAGATATCGATTGGCGACGTTGGAGAATAGGAGAATCGAGGACTTGACGTTTTGGAATAACGCACACTGGAGGAGTGGATAATTATGGACCTTCCTCGGCCGTTAGTGATTCGACGTTTTGCGATGCAGCACAGTCCCCTGGAACGCCAAGTTGACGATTCTCCTATTCTTATATTCTCCCGTCGCGAAGTATGAATTCAGTCGTGAAGCTGCTCATCATTAACTATTTTGAGCAATCTCCTCCAGCTGTGTCAACGTCTCAGTCATCGCCATCGGACGAGTCCACTGGCAAAGAAAGTACGTTTAATAGCTCCTGACAATGTCATGTGTTCATTTTGCCAGCTGTAAAAGTTTTAATTCTTCTGGACAATGTTTGCATGATTTAGAAAAGGTGAAGAGACCTGATCAGCCTTTTTACTTCCTTAAGTTACAGAGTAAGAAAGTTACGCCCAAAGACGAGTACCCATTAGTGTGAGTCATTCATTTTTATCAACACTTACAGAAAAGGCTCAAGAGTGGAATAGCAGAGGGAGAACTGCTTTCTCTTTCAGGCCCTCTCCAAAGAAAACTCTTGAAGTGGAATCTACTCCAACCAACCTTCCCGCTGCTCAGGCACATGAAAGTTCGACCGCTTCTAGTGCTGGAATGTAATTCAAAAATATTTTCCACTTCTTTTCCGCGACATAATTCTTAGTCATGCACATAAAGCTATTCTTCCTCTGCAAGGAACCATAGTCAAGGAACTGCATTCAGGTCGGCCGTGACAGTAAAGGAAGAGTTACGGACTGGCGAATGCAGCACTCCGAAAATCTCCAAAAAGTTGGTTTTTCTAGATGACTGCTGCTTATTTACTTCTTTTCCATGCAAAGCTGCTGAAAGCGTCATAAAGTGAAACAGATGTTTCTGGCGCTAATAATCTCGGTTGAGAGGGTGCCCCACTTGCTCTCCCTCCATTTTCCTCTAAACCTTGACCAGTTACTTTGACAGGTTAACGAGTTTACAGGGTGTTGGCAAGGCATTCCGGTATTCACCTTTACAGTTTACAGGATTTGGTATGCTGATAAGCGCTTACAAGGGTGGTACCTCCCAAGGGTAATAGTGAGGAAGAATTCTTCCAGACGCTCTTGAGATGCGGTTTTTTTCAAACCGTAAAGCCGCCTTCATGCAAATCTAGGGGTGGCGCAGCCGGGTTTCTTATCAAGCTGTCCACATCTGCACTCAATGAAGGTTCATGGTTCAGCGGTTAAAGTGAGGGGCGTTTTCATGGCTCTCGAAAAAAGATGTCACAGATATGGGGTGAAGCTCTAACTACAAGAATAACCTGACAGGATATTTTGCTTCAATTTCAGGCTGGTTCAATCTTCTGTGAAATCGTACATGCATGAAAGTGGGGTATTTTTACTTTTGCGACATCCCATCGACTGTCGATCCTTCCAGAGAGTTTACAAGTGTTGACAGGTTTTACCATGATGGCTCGACGAGTTTGCTCCAGTTTACAAGAGTTCACAGGTTTCACCAGAGTGAGACTTGTAAACGGAACTAGTGAAGCAGCAAAAGTGCAAAATGCCCCCCCCCCCTCCTTCAGCCGCCACCAAACTGCCCCGAAAAACTTCACTATTTTCTTTTTATGTTTCTATTTGAACAATTTGTATTAGAGTTGCTCTTGTAGAGTGTTAAAAGGAAACACTCAATCTCCATTTATCCTTACCAATACCGAATTGCGGCAGCGTAGTTTGCATCGATTAGTACTGATTTGAGATGTGGGCCACCGATGGACCGTCGGCTAATGCCGTTTGGACTCCGGCAATTTCGGCTCATTTTTAACACATTGACGACAGCGTGATACACATTTAATGCGCGCATTGTGGGCCACGTGGGACGCGCGAATTGTATACGAATCACGATCAACAAATCCATATCTTTCCCTAGTGCATGATTTTTTGTTTAGTTTCTCCTATTCATTCTATAGGCCAGTCCTTAGTATACTCGTACAACACGTGGTCCATGGAATAATTTAGTACACACTAGTTTAGCAAAGATTTCCTGTGGAAAGAGCACTATAAGCTTGAATTGGTTTGCTCCTCAACTTTGGAATGGTTTGCTGTTTAACTCGTTCCCAACAAATACAGACAATTACACTCCTCATCATTACGGACTGTCGGGGCGTATCAGCCAGTAGGAGTGCGCACACTGTTTGAAGCCGTTCTCAGCCTTTTCGTTGAAACGCGTATGCGACAAAAAGTGGTAGAAAACGAGTAATACGAAGGATATAATGCTGTTATGTCATTTGATCGCTTCAACAACTGGTGCAGAAAGACTTTGGAACCGCGGAAAACGCAGCCGCACTGACCCGCCCCGACAGTCCGTAATGATGAGGAGTATACAACACTGATAATGATGAAAAAATATAAGGTGAAGGATTCTGCGACAGAAAGCACGATTTGCGTTTTTTTATGAAAAAATTCGGTTACAGACAAATTCCTGGCCCTGGTGCAAAGAGAGTTGGCCAGCCCAGATTTTTCCATAGTAAATAATTGACTTACTTCACAATTGCTCTCTAAACCAGGTTTTTCGATCCAATCTCCAAAAAAGCGCTTCGTGGGACGGCTTGAATTGTATGCGTACCGCGCTTGTGGCGTTCAAGAAAGCGCGCGTGTCCCACGCGGCCAAAAAGTAAAAACGCGCGTTGTCGTCAACGTGTTAAATTGCCTAAGTCACCAAATCCGCTAAAAACTTGTATGTAGGGGTAGTTTAACATCCTGATTACGAATATGACATTCACTCTTGCCGCTGGCGCTAATGGATGACACTACGATTACCTGCGCTCTGCTAAGGCTGAGCCCAGGAGGTAATCGTAGTGTCATCTCTTGGCGCCAGCGCCAAGAATGAGTGTCATAATTGTAATCACGATGTTAAATAACCCTTGTGTACATGTTTTCAGCGGGTTTGGTGACTTAGGCAATTTAAAAATGAGCTCGGTGCCGAAATTGCTGGAGTCCAAACGGCATTAGCCAGGACCGTCCCAGGGACTTGTCAAGTGTAAAGTCTCTCTTCTCCTTCCTCCTTTTTCCAGCTCCCTTCTCTGATCCCTCCTCCTTTACCTTCTCCCTTCAACTACTGGACTGGTAGATGCCTCGTGAAAATACCCCTGGACCCTCGCAGCGAGAGCACGTCTGGTTGACAAGTGCCCCGTAACCGAACAGGAATAGTCGTTGTGTTATAGAGAAAATGGTGCGGTGCCAAGAGCAGTGTCTATGAAGAAGCTCGGAAATAAGAGGAGGCTACAAATCGCTATATGTCCTGCGGTCACTGAGACCTGTGTAAGTCTCGTAGTTGGTTTCAAAATCAGAAGTCCTGCATAACCTTTAAACCCCAAAGGAAGTTGTTTTCATCAAAATAGTGTACTCTGTGATTTTCATGAGCAGTGTAAAATCTACATTACTTTAGACGGATATGGCAACTATGCAGCTCTCACAACCTATTGTGGATCTTATTACAGATGTAAGATCAGTATTGCTTTTGTGGTTGTGCTTTTTTTCCGCCCATATGTTGGAATTCTTCTTAAAGACAGCTCCCGCGATAAAAGTGTCATGGATAGTTGCTTTCAATTATGAAACAGTAGCTGATAAGTAATTCCCCAAAGAAGAAAAAAAGCAAGAAGAGTCCTCAAGAACACCATAAACAAAATCGCTCCCTGGCAGTCACACCTTCCTGCGGTCTCTGTGCAACCCCTGGCTCACAAATTCCTTTATCACATCTCCCAGTAGTGGGTATCATCCAATGCAATGAAAAGAATACGAAAAACAACAAAAACACGGAAGAAAAACTCTTGAAAAGGAAAAGAAACTTTCAAAAACTCGGCGTCTGAATTTAGGGTTACGGTAGCGTGCATCTTTTAGTGTAGTGTGGTGCGTCGAGCTTTTGCACCACGAAAATTGGGTCGCTCGTGATTTTTACGCGTTTTACCTTGCAAGATGGGTTGGAGTTGACTGTATGTGCTTTATAAATAAAATGTAATGAAAGGAGAGCAGAATCATTCATGGGCACGAGCGCGGTCAGCAAAAAGGACATGCAATTCCGATTAATGCCCGCCGCCCCAACAAAGAACAACTGAGCGGCCCTCCGTCAGAGGGCATCTAGCAAGTGGGCGGTCCAACTGGGCGGGCGTTAGAACTAGAACTTTCAGCAGCTGTAGCTCGCTTCTCGCTCGCTGTGGAGTCGAGAGTGGGACAGTCTCTAGCTTGGGGCTGTACTACTTGCACAAGGAAGGACGACCATGTACTACTCGAGCGCGGCGGCTGTCTTTTTTTTCTCATCCCACTCTCCCTTTTCCCAGTCTAAAAAAAATTAAAAATCAGTAGCGATCATGGTCTACAACTTTCTGTGACTCGAGAAAACGAATTTGGGTGCTAGTTAGAGTGTGAGGGGAAGATGGCGCTGCTAGGCCGCGGTACCTCTGGTAAACGCCCATATTTGTTCTTTCTAATACTTGAAATTTTTTGTACATTTTTTTGAATTGCCATTTCTTGTAAATGTATTTCAGGTATCGAACGATGATGATCTAGCCACCGAAGCTATGAAGAATGACGATGATGTGAGCTGTTCAAGGCTTTTTTTTCTTGTTATCTGCTCTCATGCACCTTTTCACGTCTAAACGCACGCCCCGCGTTCAAAAATAGTCTGTTATGCGGCTCAAATAGTAATAACAAGATGGCCAAAAGGCAAAGAAAAACCAAAAAAAAGAAGAAAATCAGAAAGAATCAGCCCGAAATGCTCATATGGAGCCCATGCCGAACCGCATTTGTAAGTCCATAAGGCGAAGGAAGGGAGTGGTCGGACCAGTTCTCACTTGTTGTTCTCCTCTGTCACCTCACTCTCTCCATTTGAAGTAGGGATAGCTAGTGGCGGAACAACAGCCTCATCGGGTAGCAGAAAAAACAAAAGGCGTTGCCGTGGCCCATAGGCGGGGCCGTGGCTTCATCCTGAGCGGGTCGCGCTTTCCTCACCTATTTTCGACTGCGGAACTAGTACATCCTCCATGCCCTACTCTTGACTAGCATTTCGAAAGGAGGCCTCTGAACATCAAGGGAACGCGGGGCATGCCTTTGACGTCTAAAAAGTGAGGAATAACGCTGGCTGATGCTGGATGGGAAGGGGGAGTCATGTAGCAGCGCGGCTGTGCCTGCTCTATTAGACAAGGAGGCGGCAACTCCAGCCATCTGCGCTCTTCTTACCTACCTCAAAGGAAGTGTGAAATTCCGCAAGCTGTTCTCTTCTCTTCCACGTTTTGTGGATCACTGTAAGATCGCGTCCATTCCTTAAAGGTTGTAAAAAAAACAAGAGCTAATTACTTGGAGGTGAGTTGAAGGAATCGCTGTGCAAGAATGCGACATCTTCCGAATAAAATTACCTTGGAATTGGTTCTTCTGCCGCAAAACTTCTTCGCGAGTAATTAAGCGAAAATTCTTATGTCCACTACCGTACTTTAGTTTCGCATATGAAGTTGGTAAGGACCTGAGACACTAGGGGGTATCCACAGGGAAGACAGTTACCACCCCTACCTTGAGACTTGATTATGGGAAAAGATATAGAGGTTCTGTTGAGAGGTTTTTCACCAAGTCCTTATACCGCCTTCAGACTTCGCGATCGCGCGACAGTCGCGCGATCGCAAGCACTGAGCGCAATCTTGAAGCTTTGAAAGATCTCCCGGTGTTATTCACCTTCGTACTGTTTATGTAAAACTAAACGATGCTTCATCAATGTTTTGCAGAGTAACACAGGAAGTGCTGAACTCCCCGATGATGTGTGCGGCGAAATTCAACCTAAAGTAGTAGGTTTTTAAAGTTTTCGGTAAACTCAATTATCGCTATCTCAGAAATGTCGAGAAAAAATATTCTGCTGAAACTTTGCCTATGCGGTTTATTCAAGCCCTGATCACTAGAGTAACATTCATTTTTGACGCTGACGCGATTTGGCTCTTTTGGGCGCCAATTTGAGGCCAACGCTAATCTTACTAAAATAGGTGCACACTTGCATGCTGGGACTATTCGTTGCCCCGGTTACGAGTATGACATTAATTGTATTTTCTAGCCCCAAGGCGCACAACCTTTTTCCCAAAGTCGATAAAAACGTGCATAATTGGGTTGTTTGATGTTCTGATCACGAATATTGTATTCATTTCTCGACACCAGCGCCATTTTCCGTTCTGCTAAGGCTGAACTTGGTAGAGGAGATTCTCTTCAGGCCAGGCTCAGCCTTTGCAGAGTACAGATGATGATAGTGTTTGCTATTATCGCCGACGCGAAGTACGAATGTCATATTAGTAATCGCGATGTCAAGTGGCCCTGTACTGAAGTGCCATCAATTTCCATGGTCGAGGGTACCTTGCGCTGGCGTTCTGGCGCGAATGGCAGGGCTTTGGGTCCAAGCGCATGTGATATACGATTTGAGAGGTCGAACTATCCTTGAAAACAAATTCTCAGCAAAATCTGCTCTCGTCGAACAAAGTCGGTAAAAAAAACTGGCCTGATTTCGGCAGATTGGGCTAGTAATAGTTGAATGGTGCCAAGGATTCTATAAATCGTTACTGTTTCTTTCTACTACCATTGTTTGCGATGTACATGACTTTTATACTGATCCCGTGAGATGCACTCATTTTAAGTGCATTGTATATTGTGGTATTGATTGCTTTGCTATGTTATTTTTATATGCTACCACTTTTCGCGATGCGAAAGTTTTCAAGAATATTTAATGCTTGGTAGCGGCCAGGACTCGAACCTGGACTTTGCGCTCACCGGGCAGCCGTCACAAAGGAGACAGTAGCCGTGTGCACACGACTGCTCACACTGAACGCATACGTTCTTGTGATAGTTGCTGTAATCATTTCTTTCAGCGTGTAAATGGTCGCGTTGCTGTTAGTAGATGGTGGGATCATACATTTGATAATGTGAGTTAGCGGTTGTTTCGATAGTTCCTTTCTTAGGCATTGTTCACAGTCTGCGCACCTGCGTTTCTCTCAAAAGGAACGCTTCGGCGAAAAGCTTTCGATACGTATCGACTGGCGGTTGGGCGAAGAGTCCGGCGGTTGGGCGAAAGGGTTTTGATACGAATCGACGGGCGTTTCGCCAAACCGCGGCGTTTTTCGCCTTCGCGAAACGCTAGCTCGATCGCCCTGGCGTTTTTCGCCAGCGAAATCGATACGCATCTATTGCTTTTCGCCCAACCGCGAACCGCGGCGGTTCGGCGAAACTAGCGGTTGGCGATTCTCCGATCGATGACTATTTTTTGCTTTTCTCCCAACCGCCGTTTCGTCAGGGTCGCAGACTGTGAACAATGCCTTATTTGGCGAATGTGATCGGATTTGTTCTGTAGAATGTTGAAAAGTTATTGTACGATTTTTTTTGTCGAAGGATAGATGCAGTGAAAACTTGGAGAATATTTTGTCAAGAATCGTTTTGGTCGAAGTGAATTTTGGGAAAAAATAAATTTCCGACGAACTAACTTTCTCGCTTTGGACGCTGAATAATTGGAGGCCAGGCTGTGTTCATATTTTGCGACGGCGCATGCAAGCGTACAGCAGCGTTTTGAGCGGCTGGGAAAGTATGGATATCGATCTATCATGTGTCAGCATACGCCAGCTTTTTCCGCATGAGCGAAACAGCATCACGCACCTGTGAAATGTCGGCACGTTTCAGAGATTCCGGCGACATGGTGAGAAGAACACCGGGAATTTGCATTATTCGCTGATTGTTTTGTTTCTTTGGTTCGTATTTGCAAGTGCACACCATAACTATCATGTCTGGCCTTATCCAGATTCGAAACGACGTACTTGGAGCCGTATGTTGACTCGCATTGTCATTTCGATTTTATCTTCAATAAATGTAAAGGAAACATCGAAAAATGGAAAAGTTCCTATCGAATATGGCATAACTACTTTTCAAGTAAATTCTTCTTGATCGTATTCATAAGTCATCATTCATTTTCTAGTGTTTTCACTTTGTTTGGATTCCCATGTCGTAATCCCACCTCATAGCATATGGTGTTCAGGTTGTATACCTAATTTCATTGATCCAGACGTCTTTACCCCTGGTAGAGCCAGGATACGATCCTGCCTGGATAGAAGAGCAAGTACAGGTTTGGAATGTTCATTTGACAGTAATATGGAAATGTCGGATTTAATTGACACTGTGTCTGATTTAGAACCCGTTAGTTCTGGGGACCACTTACGGCTGCCATCCTCATTACGCTGTTCAGTACAAGGACACAGTAAGTTTCTCGTATGTTTTTTAGAAAGATGGAAAGCACCAAACCCTTACAGTAGCTTTTACAATGCTTGGGAACCCTCAATTACTAGCAAGGCGGATAATTTTCACTTTGTCACTCGAAAGTACTTAGTAAGGAGGAGGAACTCATGACTGTTTGGTGGCTCTGTCGCCTCGCTCGCTGTTCGAGCGCCTTATGAAAGAGCGATAGCAGGGCACGGCGTTCGTTGGAGATCCTCAACGACGGGGCCGTATTTGGTCCTTCGAGAGATGGAGGCTCTTAATTGCCTTGAAAGGGAAATAATTTCGATTGTTATGTTTATGTTTATGTTTATTACACGGGAAACCGTGTGGCACAACAGAGTAGAAAAAAAATACAGCTAGTAGAAAAACAGAGTACAATTTGAAGCAACACAGCAGGAAGTGAAGCAGCACAACAGAAGTGAAGCAAACAAATTTGGAGCCCATCAAACGGAGTAAATGTGACATCAGGATGCGAGATACTTTTCCAGAGTGGCTTTAAAGGAAGTAAGTTTATTGGATGACCTTCCCAAGGAGAGTATCCTATGAAACTCTTGGCAGGTTCGATTGAGGAAGAAATGGTGTCTAACGTTACGTCTAGCTCGCGGGATGGTAATTTTCCTTACCGAGCCCCTAGTAGTAGTTTCATGAATTTCCATCAAGGCGCTAGGCCTAATACCCGAGTAACCATGAAAGATCTTGAAGAGTGTTACTAAATCAAATTTCCTCCTTATTAAATCAAATTTCCTCCTTATTGGATCAAATTTCCCCCTTGTCAGATTGTCTTTACTTGGTTTCTTCTGCTTCGAATGCGTTATCCGTCCCACTCCCCTCGCTCGATCGCTGTTCTTTGTAAAAGTGGAGGAAATTCTGAGAAACCAGGAAGATGGTGGTTAGGATAGGGAAGGGGGAGGTGCGTACCGGGAGAGGAAATTTCGAGAATTTCGGGGGGGGGGTCGTATTTTGCAAAAATTTTCCGCAATACAGGTCGTGCTGAGCGATAGAGTTCTCATGTAAAATCCCATTGGCTTCACTGGCTCTCGAACTGTCTCGCTGTGAGGGTGCCGATGAGCACCGTGTAGCACTGGTTCGTATGGTGTGGCGATGACAGACGAAGAAAGCTCACCAACACCAGTCTGGTCGCGTCCTGACTCAGGGTATATCATCGGTTACTGAATGGAATGACTAGTCATCTTGGACGAGATCCGACCCAGTACATCCGAGTCGCTTCAACACCCGGGATAGATGATCAAAAGGGAAAATGGGCAGATATCTCACTCTGCCTTGCCAAGTCAGGTTCGAGGAACAAACAAGACAGGATCAAGTGATAATTTTTCCGCTCCTTTCCTTTTATGTTTGAATATTTATCAAGGGCATTAAAACTCGGACGTTGTGAGGAGGTTTGAGCAACGTGCCATGTATGTGTGGAGGAGGCGCTATCTGTCTTTACACAACCGCCACACATTTCCTAATTAGAGATTTTGTTGCTTCTGTGAGTGGGAGTCGTGAGCGTGGAGCACACAAGCTACAGTACTGTTCGGGAGAGGCGTTTCAGGAAGGCTGGTTTTGCGCGGCGTAGCGAGCAGGACTGTACTTTGGTGACATCGGAAACTTGCTCCATTCAAGTGGAGGTGAATCTGGCTCCAGCTGCTTGGCGATGTTTCAACTTTTTATAGCAGCGATATTTGCTTGCAATTCTCGTTCATTGTGGTGTCGAGCCATCAAGTAAAAGTAAGAAATCTTCTGAAGCCATGATGTGATACCACCAGCTAATTTTGAAGAACTATATTGACTGTACCGAACTTCACTGGGCTGTCGTCATTTAATCCTTCTTGCTCTGAGGAATCACTTTAAGATCAAGGAGACTCTCACACAATTGTTCAAAGAGCGAGAAAAACACAAAATTGTGGCAGTTGGAGAATGTGGAATCGACTACATGAAGTGAGTCTTCAAATTGCTTTTTAAAATGTCACATTCAAATGATTTGTCATTGAAATAAGTAGTGTGGTCTCTTAATGTGTTTGAAAATGCGATTTCTATTCGGTTTGCGGCTTCGTATTGAATGGGCAGAGACTGACAATGAGCCTTCCTCACCAGGCTCGCCCCGTCTCATACGATAAAGAGGAGAAGCGAACCAATGAGAAAGGTAGAACGATGGCCAGTCCCCGCCTATCGTTCATCACGGAGCTTGTTTTTAATGAAGTCATATGACACCTTTTGTCAATTCCCTTTTCACACGCTGCCCTTGTTCCAGTGTACTTCCCTAAAGGAAAATGCTCATTCTAGAAGCGATGGGGATCCTGAAGTGCAGAAGGAAGTGTTTTCCACTCAGCTGGATCTTGCGAAACATTTCGATCTTCCCATCGTTATTCATTGTCGATCCGGACCCAGAGGGACTTTCGATGCAGAAGAGTCTTGCTTGGAAGTGTTGGAGAAAACGGTTTGGTTGTTAACTTGTTAATATAGTTGTTGCCGGAGTGTTAACAATACCTCCCTTGTGCTTTGGATTGGTAATTCTTCCGTCTGCTCACTCCTTCATAACTCCTCATTCCCTCTTTTTTTTGCATGCAGCGCCGCGGTTGCACTCAATTTTCCTTTCGAAAATCTTGAGAATAGCTCTACTCACAATCTTTCTCACTTCTATTTGTTCCTGCCACATCCTGTGGAGAGAAGGTCAAGACAATCGTGAATTGCCGCTCAGTGCGCGCGACGATGGGCGCGGCGTTTTCTCGATTCGTACTGGCCTGTCGACTAGAGCACCTGATTGTAGCTGTTTTGTTTATACATTTTCTGTTGTCGTCACACGGGCGCGACGTCGCACGCGACGCCCACCAGCGCGGCGAATTGGTTGTTCTGTCACATACCCTATCCTGTGTAAGGTTGTAATGTTTGTCTATAACTATTTCAGGGAATATCCGGTTTTCATAATATCCATCGTCACTGTTTCACTGAAAATTGGGATGTGGCGTGCAGATGGTTGAGGAAATACCCTAATATGTGTTTTGGTACGTTTTTGTTTTTTTTTTCTTCGTCCCCGAATTTCTGGAGAAAGAGTGATGTTTTCGTTGTTTAGCAATCCCTTTCCGAAGTGGGATGCACTAATTTCACTTCCCTTCAGTATGGTGGTGGCTTTTGAGTGAGATATTTCCTATATAGCGACTTGCGCGAACAGCCGGTAAAACTAAGGAAATAAGAAAAGCAAATATAACGGAGAAATTCTTACTCCCCTAGATGAGTCAGGTGCTGGTGTGACAGATTGCTTCCGATGCTGAATCAGCACATGTCGTAAGCTGGGGATCCCCAGTGACGGGGTCACATTTGGTCGCTGGAGGGTAAAGGACCGTGTTTGTTTTTAGAGCAATGGTTCCGGTAAACCCATCGACCCCCTCCCCCACACGACGGCGGATTTTGTGGAAACCAGGAGGATGTTTTGGAATAAAGGAATCTGTAAAAATGGTCGAAAGTGGGAAAAATTTAGGAAGATCATAGATGGGATTAAGGTGTAGGGAAAGGGGGGGGGGTGGTACGGGGGTCATATCATTCTCTCCCCTTCCCAATCCAGCCATTTCGTGACGTATAATTCATTGGTCAAGTCAAACTGCAGGGTAACCACCCCTTTCAGTAATCATATTCAGGTTTCACATCAATAATATCATCCTGGGAACAAAATGAAAAAGAGAAGTATGAAGTTTTGAAACGACTTCCTCTACGAAAAATTCTGTTGGAAACGGATGCTCCATACTTCAGGCCCAACCAGGTTTGTCTTAGTAATCGTTTTATGTCCCCAGTTGCATGGCATTTTGTCGACAGGGCACGAAGTCTGCCCAGAACCTGCGGATATATCAACGGGACTGTACTGCCCTTGGACGAAAAAGGGCATGGCACGAGGCGAGGCAAGACACGAGGTTAGAGCATAGTTCACCTAGCACTGACCTTATTTGCCAGAGGGAATGTGGCTATGCGACACACCAGTTTACAGTTTCAGTACTTGGGGAAAGAGAAAATTGCATTTGTGACCAGTTTTCATCGACTGGAATTTTCAAAATGATTCTACAAAATGTATTTCAGTATGACTGCGTCAAAGGTGGCAAGAATCTTTGTCATTATGATAAAATATCGTTCCCGCCAATGGGTGAGTAGTGTAATAATTGAATTTAATGCGTGTTATTGCGATTCATTATCACGAAGAAATCAGCTTGGGAGAGGCATTTTGCACTTCGGCTTGATTCGTTTTTAGTTCGTGTTGAATTGCACGTCCCAACTTTGTAGGACGTGTGGACTCTTGCCAGCTGTGAACGGAGCTTATGCTACTGTGCAGCACTGCAGGAATTAACAAATTTCCACAAGGAGCTGCGGAAGTTATCGATGACAACCAGCAAAATGCCCCCACAAAGCCGAACTGCGCTGCCGTGGATACGTAGTTAGAGTATTGCGTAGATGCTGTAAACGGTGGGGGAAGTGGAGGCATTAGAATGCTGAGTGAGAGGTCCTGCAGAGATCAGGAAGATGCGAGAACGGACTTCGCAACATCCTTCTCTTCTGTTGCAATAGTCACGACTTTTAAGTCGGCCCCTGAACAGGCAGGTTAACAGAAATGGACGGCAGAGCTTCTGTTGTCTGGGAGAGTCCAGTGGGATTTTCCTATCGCATCTATTGATTGAGCATTTGGAGGAAGAAGGAAAGGATGAGGGAGGGGAGAGAAGGAATGGAGGAAGAGCAGGAAGGAGGGAGGCTGTGAACTCTTGTGATACTGCGATGTGGTACCAGTGTGCCAGTTCAGCTATAACTACAGCTACAGGTTTCCACAGGTCTCCACAAGGTGGCTTCCCAGATACCCCCTCCAAGCCGAACTGCGCCGTTCGTATCATGAGCAGTCATTTCAGCGGTGAACGTCGCGTTTGTGATTGCGAAGGCCAAGAATTTGGATGTGAATGAAGTCATCCGGGAGACCACGATGAACGCCAAATTATTTTACCGCATCATGAATTATGATGAGTTATGATTACTGCCTTTACTACATTTCTTTCAAGCGAGTAGAACTCAGGTTATGGGCGGCTTCAGTTGCATTTTCATGGTGGGCAGGCTCATTGTGCCTTTGTTCTGCTCCGAATAACCTGTGCCATTCTTCATACTGCTTCAGATTATTGATTCTATATCCATATCAGAGTATTAACCGTTTCGAGCAACTTACTGTTAATTCTCATATAATTTTGCTTTAATGCCGTCAACGATATCAGTAGTAGATGAAACGGGCCCTTATAATCTGATGATCTCCGATGAATCTGCTTGTAGTTACGTCTATGTTCATTAGGCAGCGTTCATAGTTTGCGACAAATCCGGTGATTTGGCAGGCTCGGCCTCGAGATATCGCGAGACGCGGAAAGTACAGATACCGGTGTGGCGATTGGGGAGTGGCAATCCGGTGTTTTGGGTGATTGCGCGTCCAATGGTGATGGTTTCGGCGCCAGGTCGCTGGATTCCCTCAGTCACCAGATCGATACCTATTCTTTCCTCGGCGCGTGATTTTTCCAATGGCCGAATCTCTTTAGTCGCTTCGTACGAACGTATTTCGGTTAACTTACCGGTCACCGTCCTTGTTGACTGGTTGAATGATTTGTCTGCTGTTATGTAAGTTGTTATTCTTCCACCAAACTTCTCAGATGCCTTGTATTTTATTGTGATAAAGGTTTTCGATGTATTGTAGCTGTCGTATAGTCATTCATGGTAATTATCCCGTTCCCTTCGACTATCGTTTTACTTCTATTTGAATTGCGAGTAATTTATAGCGCGGTGGAACCTCTCACAAATTTTTTTTGATCCGGGAGAATCTCCTTCAAGCGATCTTTTGCGCTTCATAGGGCCGCATACAATAAGGGGTAATCGGTGGAGCGATTCCGCAGATTTCCCAGTCCTTGGCTTCTCATTCAATTCATGTATGCCTACAGATGGTAGAGCGATGAGAGCGTGCTACTCCGTACGTTCCAGCGAGGGGGTGATTATTAGTCGCTGGGTTGCAATCTTTTTGCGTTTTTTACCCGCATGACTACGCCGCAGACCCATTGTAAAATCACTGTTATTCTTATCTGAACGATTGCGCCCCCCCCCCCTCCTCCTCGCTCAACGATATGGGAATGAAGAACTGTAAAGGTGGCAGGAAGTTAGGAAAACTAGGGAAGGAAATGGAGTCTACCGTAGGACATTCCGAGGGCGTCGTATTTTGCAAAATTTTGCGCAATAGTTGAATTTGCCCTGCCTGGGACCCCTCCCTCCTCATTCGGAGCACAATAGCAGATACGCACTGGGACGACGATCTAGTTGGCGTTAAGCTTGGTTGATGTATACCTGAACACAGGCACAAATAAATAATAGATAAACACCATGCAATTTGGAATCTCATTTTCGAGGATTAGGAATAAAGGATTGTTCAAGAGGATGGTGAAGGATTGTGGTCGTCATTGACAGCTGTGATGCTCAAGCTGGTCAGGGCAGGGTTCTCATCAATCTTCGAAACTGGATTGTCGCTTTGGAACTGCTAGCTATTTGAGGATCGTGGACCGTCTCTGTTCAGAAATGGTTGAAAAGTCTGGCTAACACTGGGTCATCCATCGCCTTCACTTAGTGAGCTCGTGTTCTATTAGGCTCGCGATTTGTTCTTCAGAAAGCACGTCCTGCTGTTGTGGAAAATTTTTTGCAAAATACTATCTCCCTTCTCAAAATTCCCTTCTCTGACTCAAACTCATCCTACCACCATCACATGCTTTCTCAGTTTCCTACTATTTTTCCGGGGTTCCAGAAACCTTTTTTCGGGGGAAAGTGGGTTTCTCTCCAAAAACTCCCACTTTTCCCCTCAAAAAAAGTAAAGTCGAGCGGGACGGGTAGGGTATATGAAGCGCACTTGAAAAAGGAAACCAAGAAAAGTGAGCAACCGAAAACATTTCATTGTCAGAGGCGACGAACCCTTCCCCCTTCCTTCAAAGACCAAATACGACTGCACACGCCGGAGATCTTCAACGTACGACTTGAGCTCATGCGGTAGATCAGTTCTCGTTTGAATGGATTTTATGGATTGCAACCCCTCCCACTTCTAGGGTTTGCAGCGGTCTGAGGGTTTTCAGAGTGCGTTCCCTTTCTGTGCTTGCATTAGGTTCGCTATAATAACCTGTACATGACAACGCTAAGGAGGGCATGAGTATTTACATACAGCAGTCTCTGGTTTTATTGATTGGTTCAGAATTTTGAGAGTTTGACCACTTATTTATCTTTAGATCTCTTACTGTCAGGTTCGGAATGGAAATAATCCATACTCAGCCGTCCACGTCCGCCTTCCACTTTTCGGGAAAGAATCACGAAGAGTAATGAGGTGAGTGAGAAGCTTTAACATCCCCCGTTCTGTTGACCATTGTGTTACCACTCGCGAAAACCTCACCATGTCCCTCGTTAGCTACGGTAGCGCCCCGCCCTCACAGCCCCGCCCATTCCGCGTGAGGTACTACCCGTCGCGGAAACTGTCCTTCTGCTCACGCTCGCTCTATTATGATACGGTCACTACTAATAGTATCGACTTTAATCGTTACCTACGCGAATTCATGGTGGTGAGTTTTTCAGTCGCAGTGAAATTGCATTTAGTTGGTGTGGTAGCCACTTTATACTGTCCAGACTGATAGGGTGACTTCTTCATTATAGGGGTTCGTTTTTCCTTCTCGTTCTTAAAGGGCAGGCGGTACGTCTTCGATTTTATGCGGATCGTTGTTACCATTGTTCGATTACGGCTCGTACCAGCTGCGCTCCTTTCACATGCATTGTTTCCCGTCTCAAAAAAAAAACTTGAACATCTTCCACTGCCCATGTGTCTACGTCTGGTTAGGAGGGAACATAAAGAAAATGCTACTTTTACTTGAAAATCGCATAGCTCCTTAAGGAACACGGATATCTGTGGCTTACTTCAGAGTCCTCATAGAAAGACTTATAGAGGAACATAATTCAGTAGTCTGTTTCCAGTCATAACCTGGTTTCCCGAACGTAATAAGGAGGATATCTCCCCGAATTCCACGGAACAAGGCTGACGATCTTTTTCCATATACAATCTGTTCTATGTGACGCATCTAACTGCGCCATGCGCCTCGTATAATGACGTAATGTTAATGGCTTATGGGAGCTATGTGTGAAGGAACTGCGTTGGTGAAGGACGATACCCACAATTCACATAATTGTGGCACTACTCCTCTCTGTATATCCTCCACGCAGGGCTCCTGCTGTTTAAAAAAAATTGCAATTTGCAAAACACGCTCTCCTGTCCTATTAGACCCCCTTTGCCATTCACCTTCCTACCGTCATCCATTTCGTTCATTTTCCTAAGTTTCGGGAGTTTTCCTTCACAAAACTGTTGGAAAGGGTATAGCACACGTGAAAGGGGGCAAGACCCGAGTAAAATCAGCAACCGAAAAGATTTTTCGCGTTGGCAACTACGACCCCCTCCAGCGAACAAATGTGATCCCTCTTGCAGAGGATCCCCGCCTTTGTGTGCTTGGAGCAGTTTGGGAAGGTGGCTGCCGCTATTCGCAATAGTTACCTCTTCTAATTAGTGAGAGGCCTGGGATGAGGGCGTCATGGTGCCGTTTATCGTGGGAGTGTAGATCAGAAAATTCCGAAGAGTTTGAGCTCCATAAAATCTTTGAGGGGATAGCGTCACTCTGAATTCCACTGTGACGTTGCTGTATGGCTGGTAAGAGGGGGGGGGGGTCAAACAGAGGTGTTTGATGGGGCCGTTTCAATATATGACATCCACTTTGTAACTGGTGAAGTTCAGTCAAGTTAAACTAGCTCGACCATGGATTGAAAAAGGCTTGCAAGTAGGGTCTGGTTTTCTGTTGTCTAGAGGAGATGGAACCAGATTTTGATCACGATTACCATATCCGGCGGAACTGATCATGGTGTGGCAAGTATTGAGAGTGACTGAACTAGAGCTAGGGGACATTGATCGATTGATGGGACCTACTGTACTGGCGCCTCTGTAGACCCCCCCCCTTCCCCAATCGAGGGGACCAGCTTCATCCTCCCTCTTACGTTCACTTACCTGACCCCCTCCCCCTCCTCATCGCTAAACCAGCCAAGCTTTAGTATCGCAAAGTTGCTCACTTTCTCTTCTCCGGAAGCGCAGGAACAAAGCATTTTGGAGCCAGAGCTAGTTCGAGGGTGAAAGGAGAGGTTTGGAATCAGCTTGGTATTATTCTTTTGGTCTACCTGTATATCTTCTTTCGCCGCTGTTCGGCTTTGATAGACGGGGACGGGTGGGCATTCTGCACTTCTGATGGTCTCTTTTGCTTGTTCCTGTTGAATCCTACTCTCACCTAGATAACATTATATATCTTAGCAACTGTGAACAGAACTCCTGCTATTGCATAGCTTTGCAGGAATTTACAGTTCTCCGCAGGGAGCATCGACAGTAATCGTTGGGTACCAGCAACATGCCCCATCAAGCCATTCTTCCTTCTTTGCATGTATTGAGTTCTCATTAGCATTCTTGTCACCGAGCAAGTCTTTATGGCCGGTTATATTTGCTTAAGGCAAAGATTTGATAAACCGCCGTTTTTATAGGGATGCTCTTTCCTACAGACGTGCCGCCTTTTTAACAGGGCCGTTTTGGGCAACGAAATGTTGCCTTCATTGATTTCCTATAGAAATCTACTTTTTCTTAGGCTGTTGTTGGTTGATAACTGCTGTTTAACCCCGCAGTGCGCGATGCGAAAGTTACTTTTTACTTGTGTCGGAGGTTTAGGTCGACCGATTACCAGTATTACCAGTAAACGGTCCCATGGGCTTGTTGTCCCTGTACTGATTCGATAGCGAGCGCTTGAAAAGCGGTAAGGACCAAATTGACGAGTGATGTCGGAAACAACATCTAGAGTATCCAGAGACACGGCGTCACTCACGACTTGTTTCGCCCGCAGCGTTCTGTCCACAGGTATTGCGTTAAGAAACCAGCCGTGAGGTCTGTCTACTGTAACTGGCAGTAAGATGCTTCCGAGCCGGTTTACGATGTCGTTTCAATCCGGCACGAGGTAGTTTGAGCGTGGCGCCTGTCGGCTGATTTGTCCACCTGAGCAGCTTTCTCGTACATGTCGGCATCACGGGGCGAAGAAAGGTGTTTTGGGACGAAGATGGCGCGTGCTGTGCGATCGTTTTATGTGCTACTGCGCAAGCTGTTGGTGGGAGCGGCATTTTCGGCAAAGACTCAGCGGCATGACCCCGTACGCACTTTATGACCGATTTACGACATACACCAATCGGATGCAGGCGGATTGTTGCGTTGTTGGCTAGCCTGTATGCGCTTGATTCATATGCATATTCGTTTATTGGTTGCTCGTGGTGAAATGGCTGATTAGCGATGGTACTGCTTGCTTGGCGAAAGTGGGGATAGTTCTTATAGTCGTTATGTGGTACGGGAGGATCGTAAATGGATCTTGCGAATCTCGTACTTGGCATTCCAAAGAAGGTTTTCTAAGAAATATCAAACTTGAATTAGCCAAAAAGAACTGGAGTTCCACCTTTTTTCACTCACTTTCCCACTGGCTTGGATCCCCTGTAATTATGACACGATGTTCAAGGAGTCTCTAATGGAGGTGTTTGAGTCACTAGAAAAGAGGGCGCATCTGGCTTATGGGAAGGGGACTAATTTAAGTTTTGGGAGTTTCGAGAAGTGCTGGATAGTTTGCGTTTCCTGGAGCAGTACTCCCACCAGAGAGTAAATGGTTTTCTCTGGTGTTGAGACTAATTGGCTGAAGTCTGGCCTTCAAGTTGAAAGGGCTCATGCTGGGAAGCCTGCTAAGGAGAGGAGATCGTGCAAAGACCAATTTTCCATATGACCCTTACGTTCGATTCTTTTACGCTGAAGAAAGTGGCTCACTGGTAAAAACTGAGGTGGCGTCGTTTTGCTGTGCGGTGGTCAACTAGGTTTCTTTCTCTTATTAGAGTTTGAGGTTGATGTTCGGATGTAAAGAGAAAAAATTAAGCTCTCGCCTTTGATCAGTCTCTTTTCAGAATACCCCACGCATTCTGCTTCTATTCAGAATCTCAATGGCCTTTGAATGCGGCTTGGCTTATAAAATTAATTGAATTAGCCAACCGATGTACAAGTCAGCATTTCCGTCGTCGCAGCGTCTGTCCTTCCTGAGGAGTCTGGCGCCAACTTTAATGGTCTTGGAAGCTGGAAGGCTTGGTTGGTCTTGGCGGGAGTTGCTCCGGGTCTTCCTTCCCCGGAACACATGCGTGGTGAGCGGGTCACTTGCCACTTCACCATTTGAGTGTCCGCCTGATGTTTCATCAAAAAGCGCTAGGGAGGGATCGCCGGCGTGCAGGATCGTAGGCCCTCTTGAGCCATATTTAGATCTATAGGACGATGTCTGGTTGTTAAATCAGACTATCAATAAAGGATTCTTCCTGACAGTCTCATGACACTAACACACCAGTAAAGAAGATCAAAATTCGAAACAATGCATCGTGCAGAAGTTTCATGAAGGGACAAGTTTACCAAGAATGCCTCCTTTGACTTCCACTTTTTTCGACGCTCCAGACTCCTCTCATCAAATTAAATACAACCTCCTTTGCTACAACTTCAATACGGACCCCTTTAGAATGTCCTCGACGCTTGTTTGGCCTGTCTGTAGGTCTGCATCAGAATGCAATAGAGATTTGTGAGTTGCTGGAATTCCTACTCTACCCAAACGCATGAAGAAACCTGCATCACCCCTGCTCGCAGTTGTGTCCCTGTCCCTCGCCATTCCACTTGTTTTGCTTGTGATAAGGGTAGTACAATAGTTCATAGCAATTTAAAATGTCTTGGATGCTCTCTGACCAAAATGTCTCACTTCATTGGAATAGTGCCAGGATCAAATCATCGGCAGCTTTTTGTTTTAATTCAAAATTCTTTAGGCTTCTGTCTGAAACCGATCCATCACGCATCACGTCGTATCCATCAGCATGTTCCGTTGTACCAGGTCTCAGCAACAAACAACGGGAAATGTGCATACGCCATCCGGACACGATGAAATTTCTGGTAGGTGGTGGATTTTTGAGGACAAACTGTACCCTCACCCCGTGAATCCTGGTTTTTCCCAAGTGCATGAGTGGGTCCACACCTAAGGTAGCGCGAACCTTCCTCCGCTCAAGTGCACGGGAACAGGGCTGGAGTGGTGGTCCCCGGGTGCCGTCTCTTGACTCCACACACGCTATTCTCAAGGTGCAGCACTTGCGTCGACACGAAGGTCCCCTAGCGAACATGTGACCAGACTCAGAGAGCAACCAGAAGTGAGGGAGCGCAGGTAAGTAACGCATTTGGCCAATGTTGGGCGTGCAGTCGAGACGGCTGCTGGGTATCACTGCCCTCTAGCCCTGTTTTCGTGCTTTTTGAGCTGAGGAAAGTGGCATTTACTGCAGCTACGCACTCTTTATCCCAGGCATGTCAAGAGCCGTCTTCGGAGGTGAAAGCACAGTTTGTCTTTGCCAGAGCAATGTGCAGCTTGACTTCTCCGCGTATGGGGCTAATTTTCAGATAGACGGCTTACGAATGGCCATATCCGAATGCCAACAAGCGTTTAGTAATCAAGTATGGAA
>MU912014.1:63706-79014 GCA_036418165.1 Cooperia oncophora
TCAGCGAAATCGTGGCTGTACGCCTGCGGTGGAAGCTGACGCCAAGTAAGAACGCAGAATTTAAGGGTGCGCTCAAAGATAAAGTCCCAGATGGACTCCCACTCAGACGGTTTAGACCTTCTACCCCTCTCCCCCTCCCTCAGGGCTGGTAAATTCGTGTGCCAGAGTGAAAATACTGCCCTGTACGGTTGACCCATGCAAGTCACTGGATAAGTCAAACCAAGTATATTCAAAAGCCATTACAATTTTGAGTGGTAATATAGCGCATCCAAATTGACAGAAGCTTAATTTCTTATTCTTTTGTCCGTTAAGGGTCTCATTGATGATTGTGGATGTGGACCAATACCATCGTCGTTGTCGAACAAATTCGTCTGGGCTGGGTGTTCGGACAATGTGCGATACGGAAACTCTTTTGGAAGAAAGTTCATAGACGTCACGGATAAGGTTCACAGTGATGCCAGGTTAGATATACACTTTAAACTATTATGGGCGCTTATAACCTAGGGGAGAATGATATGTGGCATGGCAATCGTAATACTATTTGTCGTGTTGGTGGGCGTGGCCTCGCTTGACGGACGAGTTGTCCTGCCTAGTCACTTGAATTTGTTTGTTGAAGGGACGGGACAGAAAAATAATTACTTGCCTGTCATGGAGCGCTGCCTCCGTTTGAATTCATACACTAGTTCAACTAGGCAAGCTGAAGGACGCCAGGGGCTCGCCGCGTATCGCCGCACGATATGTCGAGGACGACGACCCGACAAATTACGATTGTCTTGTCCGCTTCCCCCTTAAGGGTGGCTACATCTCTATGCTCTTCCATTGTGTGTCTATCTATTTTTCGTTTGTCTTTTCCTAATCGCGTCTCACACTGCAAATCCTGGAAACTCATATCAGGAACCCTGCGAACTGTGAACCTTGGCGAAGTGGCAGCGTCAAAGGAACGCCGTTTTTCCATTTTTTTCCTTTGAAACCTAAAATAGTCTTTTGACGAGTTTGACAGGAGTTTACAGGGGCCATGACAGGATTATAACAAGGCTTACAGGGTGTTGCCGAGGTTGTCCTGTATTCACATATATGCAGTACAGAGAGGGGACGCTGACAAGCTCTCATAGGTGTACCCCCCTCCAAGGTTATTAGGGCCCTATTATATTTCATAATTACGATATATTCATCATTTTACACTGTATCCTCATCTACAGGGCTCTGATGAATCTGCACAATAATCGAGTAGGACGCCGTCTTCTTGCCAGCCGAATGGGAAAAGAGTGTAAATGCCATGGCGTAAGTGGCAGCTGTGTGACGAAGACTTGCTGGAAAGTGGTGCCCAGGTGGGTTTCGATTGGTGCTTTCTCAAAAATAAGGGCTGAAACTAACCAGTAGCCTCCTTTTTTTGGAGACTGACTATAGAGTGGGTAATTTTTTAGTAGTTCATGGGCTAATTATAAGTAGAGCTAAATGCAAATGATTCTGTGCAGTCACCTGTAAAAAGACTTGTGAAGACTCCGATTCATGGAAATCGAACCACTCTATGATGATGTAGAGACTTTGTGGTATATCACGCCCCCTCCATCTCCAACCGCTGCCTCATTATCGATCCCTCAACGCAGTAGTCGAAGTATTGAACTTTGCCCACCCAATCAGTAAAACCTAGTACTTCGAACGCCCGAATCGAAATCTCCTTTGTTGGGGACGGTAGGGTGCGTCTGGAGTTTGATCACTTTTCCACCAATTAAGGTCGCATGCCAGCTTCCACAACTGGTAGAGAATGGCTGGCTCTGCGATCGACCCAAGTTCCCCTGACACGCCCCAGCATACGTAGCTAGCAAGATTCGAAGGTAAGCCAAAGAACCATTCAAGCAGGTGGTGTACTGCTTTATGTGGAGGACGAACAAATCTGTATTTTGTTGCGACGTCGCGCACGGCGTGTGATGCGGACATGCCGTGTGATGCCAAATTCTCGATGTGCAGCAATCTGCCGATTGTAGATGCGAAACTCATATAAATTCAGGCCAAAACAGATTCCATGAAGGGCGATATCCGGTTTTCCTAACCCTCATATTTGAATGATGGCGCTGAACAACTCTTCTGTCGAGCGCGCCCCTTACGGTTGTCTTATCCGTACAACAATATGTGGAAGCATTACCATGCAAGCGGTCCGGGGATCAATTTCTGGTCCACCTTTCACCCAGGCCAACCAAATTAACTTTCTTCACTGAGGGATCGTTGGAATGTTATGAATATCTTCACCCTGCAATCATCGCAATGTCCAACATGCGTACTTCCTTTTACCTTCTTCGAGCTGATTCCATGGCGAATCTAGCAGAATGGTCGAAGCCAACCATATGATGTCGAGGCACAGTTCATTTCTATTGTGTGGAGGCAGACGTACAACCTTCGTTTCATCCTCATTTTTACGCTCCTAGAATGCTAAAGAGGGAATGCATACCAAGTATGGGTTAACTGGTGTCCATATCCGCCCACGATACAGTCACTGAGCTCCTCTAAGTACATCACATCAATTTTGGCGCAGTTCGGCGGGGTGGGGGGTTTCCACACATAGATACCTACCGATTCCTTCGGAGATTTGTCGAAAAATAACCATGCAGTAGCATACATAAGCTGTCTTTATTTGACAGGAGTCTACAGGTCTCACCAGAGTGAAACGTATTTTTACAAGGACTAGCAAAAGAAACTGGCGTGCAAAATACCCCTCCTAGGCCGAACAGCGCTCTATTTTTGCTTTTTATTGAGCTCCATCTGTGTGCACGTCTATGTCTGTTATTTAGATTTGACGAGTTCTCACAACTGCTGATGCACAAGTATGAAATGGCACAACAGGTCACTGTTGCCCCTCATGGTACTACGTTGATGGTACGCGGGGCAGTGTTGGACGGAAAACGAACAGAGCGTCATCTGAAGGACAAGGGTGATAAACATAAGTGAGCAGAAAAGTTTATCCATTTTTCTCATATTTCCATAAGATGATTTAATAATGTTATCTAGGCGGCAAAAGGTGACCTGGTCTACTTGGACTCCTCACCTGACTACTGTTCAGTCGATACTCGGGGTCGTCATTGTGGAAATAATTGTGACGAGATTTGTTGCGGTCGAGGTCAGCCATTGCTATTCTATACTTCACTGGTTTTTCCCTCAGCAACTGCGTATGCTACGCTGACTACAAATGCTTTCACCTGTAGGTCTATTGTGCTAAGTCCAAAACGTACCAGTTGGGTGTCTCATATAGCAGCGGGATTCTTAGTTAGCGCTTGAACCGACTGATATCTTATCCCAGCGGTCGTTGTGTACCTCCCGCCCCCACCACTTAGGGAAGGTGGCACGATAAGTTCGCAAGACGTGTAGGATGCCCAGCAGAACTGAACTCGACGCCCTTCAGCAGAAGCTGTGTTACGCCAGGGAAAGTGCCCTCATAGCGCACTATCAGGTTGCAATATGCCGACTCGGATGCCCTCGCTCCCGCCCGCCCACAAATGTCCGAGTGATGCTAGTGCTCCATATGCAAGTGAAATGTAAAGTGAAAGGTTTGATATGAAGCGGCTGCGGTGCATGGATATATGAGTACATGTGTGCAGCCCTACCTACCGTAGCGATTATTGGCCCGATGCTATGGGGATCTCGTCCGAAACTGATTTCTGAGTGGTGTAGAACAGAGGCTCTTTTGCAGGTTCTCAACCTTTTCACTTCGTTTCTTCGCCATTTTCCCCTCTATATAGCACTCCTGATACCATTTTAGCTCGAAAACCAAAAAATTATGTCTTATGCCTTTTTTCAGGCTGGCACACAGTAAGAGAAGTGGTGGATGAGCCCTGCCAATGTCGATTTATTTGGTGTTGTGATGTCAAATGTAAAACTTGTAAGAAGATAGTTGATCGTAACTTTTGTCGTTGAATTCTCTTCAGTTTTTCGTACTCTACTATTTTCTAGATTGTGCCACTATTTCGTGCATTTAGCCACGGTTTTCCATGCACGTTCGCACATCGCGATCGCGTGATCTGGCGATCCGATTGACGACTTAGTCCAGCGATCGCGAAGTATGAACGCGCTCGTATCCGCCTAGCGGCCTCTCACACTAAATGGATAATAACGCTGGATTTCTATTTAGAATATTTATTTTGAGTAAGATTTGTATATGCATGCCAATGCCCTAACGTCTCTAACAATGCATTTTAAAGACCTGATCTGATCAATCGAATCTCATTCATTTAATCGTTCATTCATTAATTTTTGTCTCATGTTGAAAAGGCTAGTAGGTTGTACATATTGATATATTTAATAATGTAAATGTTTAATAAATTACTGCGATGATGCGGCTCTCAGGTTCTTTTTCGGAATGACATGTGGAGTGAATGCTGAGACCGCGTTCACATTGTGTCTTGAGCGACCGCGGACTTCCGCAGATCATTGGATAAATTTGACCTCCAATTCAACCACTTTCGGGAGAGAAGCATTTGATCGTTAGAGCCGGCCCATCGATTAGCTCAAGCTCAGCAGTCAGGGTACAGCATCGTTGTGCGAAACCCATGGGGGGGGTCGTACTTGGCCGCTGGGGAGGGGGGTCGTAATCTCAAGGGTCACTCAGAGCCGAGCAATGCTTCGACATTTCAGTTGATAGTGGGAGTGGAGCTATGGAAGTCAAGATGTTTAAAAAAATGAAGTTTATTATGAGTGTATTCTTTACAGCTTTAAATGCTACGTTTAACAGCCCTCTTTTCATGGGAAATCCCCAAGAATGGGTTCGTACTTGGCCGCGGGGGACGTGGGGAGTATCGCAAAAGTAGGCTCGCTAGGCATCAAACAGTACAAAGGTGTCATTGCTAAGGGTAATGGAACGGACGGAAAGCTTCAGAAGACCCGGATGTAAATAGGAATACAAAATAATAAAAGATTTATTAGCAATATAGCAAGAATAAATAAATAAATAAGTGTCAGTTAATAGCATGAACTCGTAAGTACGTAGATGACTAAATAATACGTCTCAAACAGATTCGTGCGTGTTGTCCTTTCCAAACCCTAAACATGGATAAAAGCACCTGAAATCAGAATTTACACCTTTCCACCACCTCCTAATGCGCCTAACGAGCCTAATGCACGGCGCACGGACCAAATCGATCAGAGATAGCCGAGCTTCTCTTTCACTCATTTGAAGGGAAATATGTGTTTTGGAGTTTCCGAAGGTGTATCCTCACAATGGCACATAAGGAGTCAATTTTTCGGGTGGGTCAGAGGGTGGCGCATCTGTGACCCATCTAAAATATCTCCTGAACTAGTGGGTCTTCAGAAAAACTGTAAAGCTTATTGGAAAGAGAAAAGATGGAGGGGTTTCAAGACGACTTCAGTCCTGATGAAATTGCGTTTGAACGAAGCAGTCCTTGTGTGAATCATGGAAACCAGCTCGCGATTTACCCCTGGCCGAACCGTGACCCATCCGGAATATTTCACCAACGGGGATTGTTCAGTTTGCAGCTAGGTAGAATACACAATAGTAGAAACTTGCCGTTGCATGCTGCTCACCATTCCTCAAAAGCTCCGCACCTAAAAAAGATATAACCCCCCCCCCCGAACAGACCCCAGGACGTTGGCAAGTCCAACAACCGCGCTCCAATGACGTTTTTCCAAAGAAAGCGGTCGCAGCCTTGCGCCCTGCAGCCTGATCGATAATAGCCAAGTATGGAACGATTTACTGCCGGCCTGGTTATCCTTTTTTCATTTAGCTCTGCATTTTTTGTATTTTCCATGTTTCGCTTTGTTGTGTCGTGCATGTTTTCATTATTTCCCCGTCACCATTCATTGAATGCACATCTGGGCCCTGACACGCTCACCTTGGGGCTATTTTTTTCACCAATTCAGCCTATCAATGATCACCATTAGCCGCTATTTCAATTGTGTTTCTTGTTACAAGTTGCATGTCATACATAGTTATCGAACGAGGAGTTTTATTTTGAATCCTAAGACAAAATTGTAGGTAATGCGAGGCTGTTGTTCAGCCTCATATTGCATGAGGCTGAAACAGCCTTTTATTGCCTGATTTTAGAGCAGAGTGCGCCTTTCGAAAATCCAGATTCCATTTCAGGAAGCCATTTGTGGTGAACATGCATCTGGTTGTCAGTTAGAGCAGGAGGGGGGGGGGTCGTATCTGGACCCTCTTCGAGGGGGGGGTCGTACTCACACCGCCATTTGACACATCCCCATGCTGTACCCTGTCAGCAGTGGACGAAATTAGAAGGGGGAGGGGCGTGTTTCCTGAAACTTTTTCCCGGCGGCAGAACGTGTCCTTAAAGTGGTTCCTCTTGCGAAAAGTAAGCATGCGGACAAAAAAAAATGGGACCAGCTCAACAGGCTTGGCCGTTTAATCAAGCTACACACTACTTCGCTGCGGACGGTTGGGCGTGTCAGCCAGTATGAGTGTGTCACCCTCTTTGAGCTGTTCTCTGCCTTCTTGTTGAAACGGGCATGCGACAAAAAGCAGTAGAAAACAAGTAATACGAAAGGTATGATACAGTATTGTCATTTGCTCGCTTGAACAACTCGTGGAGAACGAGTTTGGCACCGCGCCAAACGCAGCCGCACGAACACGCCCAACCGTCCGCAATGAACTGCAGTATATCTACACCTCTTTGAGAGAAAGAGACGGTGTAGTGCTCAAGGAACCATGATGTGGAGCCGTTACTGTTTACGTAGCTTTATCGTGCCTTTTTTTTCGAAGGGGAACTACCATTGATTGGGAATAGGGTTTACCGTTCCAAATCTCATCTACGTGAAGAAACCTCCACCCAATCTCCGATACAGGGCACATCGCTGTTGGAGATCTCATGGCATCTCCCCCCCCCCACTCGACAGGAAAATTTTTGGGCAAAAGCATGGAAGTTTCCAGAGAGTTTTGGAAAGCAGGCTGGAGGTTGGGGAAAATCTAAGAATTTGTAGAAGGGGGAGGGGTCATATTGTCTCGCGGCTTTTCCTGTTTCACTTGTGTTATTTACCGCCTCCCCCTTCCCCCCAGTCGACTGTTCGATTCGATTGAGGAGGAACAGAGGGCCGGAGGAGGAGCGGGCGGGTCGTACGGACTCAACTGAAATCCTCCCAGTGATGTGCCCTGCTCCGATAAACCCTGTAGGTATAGTCAGGCTCTCTGAGGACGAAGGCTGCGTCAGGCGGGATGAATTGGGCGCGTCAAAGCCGTTTTTGCCTGCCACAACAACTGGTGTAGAAAGGGTTTGGTAGCGCGCCAAATTCATCCCGTCTAACATGCCCCTTGATCGGCAGCAAGCAAGACTCTAGGCAGTGAACACGGGTCGTGCCGACAGGAAGAATTTGAAGGTAGTCGTTTTTCCCGGAATTTTTCCACAACGTGATGAGGTGTTCTGGTAGCAAAATTTGTTTATCGTGAGTTCTACTCATGGAATACCTTTCTAAAATTGATTCGATCGGAGCACCAAGTACGTCAATTGACCCTAGTTGGACAAAGCTCAACGAGTAATCGGGATTAGGTCATCCTATTCAAAAGTGCCGTCGGTTTTTTTTTCGAATAAACAAAGAGGAGAATAGATAAAAAGTAATATTTTGGCTTCAAGTTAAGTAAATCCCTCCTTCACCAATGACCCGCTCCCAGTGCCCCGAAAGCCTTTGGACCTCTGGTACCTTCGATTTTTCAACAAGTGCGAGTAAATTGCTGTTGATGCCAATTCGGCGAATGACAAAACATTGTAGCGTTTGCCGTCGGAGAGTACTCTCGACTGACGAGAACAATTGGAATCGCTCGGCTTTATGTCGGGCGAATGGGCGATTGAACCCAGGTCTCAGTATTGTTTGTGTCCCAGCACTGCCCTACAATACAGTTACTCGGGGTCTGGCACTATGACGAGCAACGGTGGCTTTCTTGTAGTTGTGTGGTACCATCCATTTGTCGATCTGATTGAAGAGGATCAGGCAATATACACCGACAGCTACATTTTTTTTTCTGTGTAGAGTCGCCTAAAAGCCTCAGTGTAGGAATCCTTCGCTATGATGATCATCCACTTGCGCCCACGTATCTCCTAGAAATCGGGCGGCTTCTCATCTGCATTCATACAAAATTGACGATTGTGAGTTTCGGCTCGAGGTCCAAGACCACCCATATTTCATCTAGGGCCGGGGTGCGTTTTCACAGTCGTGAATGACATCTCATGCTGAGAACATTACTGCTAGAGGTACAGAATAGGTACTGCGTTCGTGCTTCTACAAGAAAATTAGGTACCCATGCGCACACCCTCTTGACCATCCTCAGTTTATCGGACATAACTCGGGCAGCAGTTGCAGCTGGGATGTCAGACTCGCGGGGAAGCTCGACAAGGTCTCTCTAGGATCAGACATTCAGCGCTTGACTTCATCCACCCTTTTTTCTTGTGCAGGATGAACATTATGGGACCATCCACGACAACAAATTTTTCCTTTCTTCCTTCTTCGGGCTCCTGAACCAAACCTTCCACCTTGTATTTCGAGAACATTACACACAACTACTGGTCCAGCCCGGTCGAATTTGAGCAGCGCACTTCCCTCTTATGACGTCTGATTTGAAAATCGGGCTGATTTTCACCACTCGGGCTTCTTTTCAATTTCTCGAGAACTTCTCTGTGGGTAGGTTCGCCAAATTTCACAGATACACAGCTAAAGGTACTAGCCTCCAAATGGTATAGTAGCCCGCTTCCCTAACCCCTTTGCTTTTCTGCCATTCCTCTATATGTAACAGCACTTTTGAATGGAATGACCTAATAGAAATTCTCGCTCATCGCATATCTCACAAACCCGGTCAGGGTCAGGTTGGAACCTGAAAACTCTTGACATGACTTGTAACCAGACGCGTTTGAACAGGTCAGAATTGATATCTCCAAGTATTTAAACTCTTATCATTGAGATAATACTTCATTGTTCTCCCATTCGTCCGGACGTCATCCAGAGACCATGAGATCTCTGTTTAAAGTTTTTTTATCTGGCTCTACCATTCTCTGTCTCTCTTTCTCTCTTGAAACTACTGGGACTACCCGGTCTTCAACTCATGCATGTTTCTGAAAGGAATCTCACTGTAACTTCCAATTCTCGATTTATGGTAGTTTTTCAGATGCTTAAAGTATTCACATTCATAGTTGTATTGTCAGTGTTGATTATTGGATACGAAATCCGGTATCCGCACATTAAGGTAAGCAATTAACAAATATCACTTGTTTAGTTATGTCAGAGTTGATTATTTCACTTTCAAACAGTGTACATTATTGTTGGGAGGGGAGGCGATCGTTTGGAACGATCACGTTGCATTTGACGTGTTCTGACAGGTGTAGGTGCCTTACAAGTTACATAACTTGCGAATCGGTGAACTATAGAGCTCTCGTGAGTTATAGCCCAGCAGTGACTATTGGCTGTTCTGCTCATGATGAAGTTAGTCTTCTTCTAATGATTAGGGAAAATACAGTTTGGAAGTTCGGACGAGTTGCTGCACCTGGAACTCGGTTTGCCTGACATGTTTTGACGCGTAGGCGACAAAAAAATCGCTCCAAACGACATAAACCCGTTGGGAGAGTACCATCGGAAGTAGTATTTGGTTGTTGAGAAGGGCGGGTGGTCGTCAGTGCAGGGTTGTTATCCTGACCGGAAGGTAAGTTCACAACTATGAACGCTCACTGGGAACTTGGGCCGATGCGTAACGCTAGCTTACGCTGGTGACGCTGGGAACGCTAGATCGATATCTATCCCAGGGCACAGCATTATTTGGGGATTTTGGTCGAGCCCGTACGACCCCCCCCCTTTTTGGAGGTTCGGTACGACCCCCCCCCTTATACATAAACTTATGAAGTTTCTTCCCCCCCCCCCCCCTCCGAGGAGGAAGAAACTTCATAAGTTCATGTATAAGTAAGCGCGAAAAATAGAAAAAGTAACAATCCTGAACAAGGCCCCCTCGCTTTTTGCTCATTTCTATCCTGATTCAGAAAAGAGAATAGAAAAGAAAGGCCATTAGGTTTCACCCACCTTTCCTCGAGTCAAAACAAACTCTGGTACCTGAATCAATTGCAATTAAAAAAAAAAAACAGGAAATTAAGCCTTCTCCTAAAGCACTCTGAGCGGTCCAAGCAAAATTGCTGGGGCGCGCTCTGACGCGTATTCGAGTAAACTGAGAAGAAGATAAATATTCGATATTCGAATAAACCGAGAAGAAGATAAACACGAAAGAGTAAATACGAACGAGAGCAAACCAGCCGCAATCAGCTGATTAAAGGCCGATTCTGGGCAGGACCAGCCATGTGGAACGCGAGTTTTCAGCAAAGTGGGGTGTCTTTGAAGGACCATAACTTCCTCAAAAGCGGACCTGTGGGGAAGAGGAGACCGTATTCGTGTAGAGGAAGGTTTGCACTTCCTAAAAGTACTGAAACGTTTATGAAGGTCGCAAAAATCACAGAGAAATCTGCCATGGGATTCGTTGGGGAGTGATTTCAACTGAACAGGTTTGAATCAATATATTTTTTTGTAACTCAACATTTCACAAATCTGAGAACGGTTTCGAGTGTTTGAAGATTTTCTCTTTCTAAAAACCTCTTGAACTGTTTCTGAAGTTCTCGGGATTCATGAGATCTCGCGATGGGGATTTCTTGGGGAACACTCCCAGCTGCGCGAAAAACCCGTTTCCTGTGTACCGTTTCAAGTGAGCGTGTTCGAATAACCAGGAACGCATGAAAAACGTATCCTGTGGTGGAGCAGGAGCAGAATATGGTTCGTTTAGCGCCGATCACGCTGACTTTGGATGCGCCGCGCACTGAGGTCCGCGCAGAAGTGATGGGATGGTGCAACTTGTGCGTAATGTCTGTCCACGCGAGCAAATGTGTCTATAGGGTTCAGGGAGGTCCATGGCGAGCCTGTGCACTTGTTTACAGTGTTTTCCGTTGCGTATGATGGAACATGTCCCTGTCGACGCTGCCAGATTCGTGCTCCGCCAATTGCTGACTCCGATAAAGGAGACCAACTGCTGGAAAACGTCTATACGAACGATATGGTAGTCCTGTCGCTTGTCGAGAAAAAAACAGGTTGGCTCAGCGCCAAGCGCGACCGCGGACACGCCATATCATTGGCAGCGAACCAGAGTTTGAGTTGTACTGTTTAGTCACCAACGGACTTACGAGATAATGTCGACTTATTAATATTTGCAGTTATTTCGGATTAGTTTGATGAATGAAAGTTTTGTTTTTTGCATATCCGAGTTCTCTACAAAGCAAGTTTCGCTGTACAGGACTCAGCACATTGACAATTTGCGCTGCTCGTTACTGGCTGCCGCACTCACTACGACCCCCCCCCTCTCCTGGCGGCCAAATACGACCCCCTGTTGGGGATTCCCCAACCAACGATGTGCCCTGATCTATCCTTTCCCGACACTGCCGCTGGCGTACGCTGGAAGGCTACGCTACGCTGCCGCAAAGTATAAACGCAGCCATACCGTATTAACTGAGAATCATGCCAAAGATTGAAGGATCGTTAGAGGTCATAGGATGTTCCCTTATCAATCAGCACCCTCAGTTGATGTTAGACGTTCGAAAACAAGTGGGGCCCCCACGCGATGCTCTTTTACAATGTCCGAATTGCCAACTCATAATCGCTTGAACCAATTTCAAGCTGTCACAAGACCATCGTTCTCTGGTTATATATACCACAAGGTTGGAACTTCTTCTATAGATTGCGAGCCCAAATGAAATTCAATAAAGTAGTTGTCGAAAACTCACTTCTGGGTCGATCCGAATTTTCCTTTCAGTGAAATAAAACTCGACACAAGCCGGGAAACAGTAATTACATTATCTTATAATGCGGAAGATTATCTATCAAACAGTGTAAAAAATATGAAGATAATTGTCATTCCCATATAAAAATCTGTGTGATAAAAACACCATTACTTATGGGCAAACCTAAAATATATGTTGGATCTAACGATTATGTACTTATCATCATTGACACAACAAGCGTAAGAGCTAGGATGACTGTCTCCACAGGGAATCGCGAGAGAAGTGGCGGAGAACTGGAAACTCCATATTCAAAGTCTGTAGCCACTCCTTGTTGTCCGAAATCCATACCTCGCGAGCTGTAACTTTAGTAATATCAAGCCCGTTGTTGTTAGCTGCAATCCTCTTCTTGGTATTGGTCGGATGCCCAAATGAACACACCCTGCCTATATATCTGAAAAAAATATCCGAGGTGTTGGGCGCTTACTGCTAAGGGTCGCTGTGGATGCCAAGATAGAGTGGTGACTGAAGCAGGCCGCTCGAACTCCTTGCCATAGTCACTGATCTGAATGCTCTGAAAAAGAATACATCTAGTGAAAACCAAAACCGGGTCGAGGACTCCAGGTAGCCTTCCTCAAGCACATCTTTAGTGTGGCCTTTGAAGGCATGTACTGCTCTACTGAATAACAGTACATCCATGGGATACCAGTCAGAACATCCGTTTGTGGCGTGTTCTGTGTAACATGACCGATAAGTGTTCGTTTTCGTAATTCTCTGTACACGGTCAGTGTACCGAGTGCCCCTTGGTCTCTTCGATGCGAGTAGTTTGAACTAAGGAGCACGCTGAGAATGCTGCTCATTCTTTCGATATGCAGTTGCATTTGTATTCTTGCGTGAGAATGTGAACAGGTCCTACCTATTATGCCGGCCGAGACCAAGAAAAGCTAAACCTTCAAGAAGGATCCGACGTTCTGACGATTGTTCTTACTTCGTACCTTTATCGACTTGTTATGTGTATTGGGAGGCTCCCACGTAACCCGTCATACCTTCTGGATAATTCGATACTGAGTGTTGTCTCTGATGTTCGTGATCTCGGTTTCCATTACGATAGAACGCTCGGCTTTTCAAATCATTATAAATCTTTGGTGGCTAAGGCCTTTCGTCGGATCTTCAATCTCTTCAGAGCACTCAGAACTAGAAATCCCAAGGTTCTTTTGAAAGCTTATAAGATCTATGTCCGCCCCATTCTTGAATCGGGGACTACTGTCTTTAATCCTCACAGTAAGAAAGATATTTGCGCTTTAGAGGGTGTCCAAAACAACTTTACTCGTAAGCTGATGCTTCGCTGCTTCCACTCGAATTACTCCGATATACCTAGCGGAAAAGAGCGATGCAAACAGTTAGGTTTGAAATCCCTTGAATGCAGGAGGAAACGATCTGATCTTCTCATGGCTTATAAAATTCTGCATGGCTTGACTACAATGGACGCTTCTTTTCGTTATTGTTCATTCTAATACTAGGGGAACATCGGCTAAGATTTCAACCGCTGTCGCTAGGTCCAAACCCAGGTCTCAGTTTTTCTCCAACAGAGTTCGTTCTAGCTATAATCTACTCTTACGCCGCAATCTCATCCCACAAAATCTCAATGCCTTCAAACGTTCACTTAGTAAGTTAGTTTGATTATTTCCTTCTCCACGTTTTATCTTGTTTGTTTGTTCAATTTGGTTGTTTTGTATGTCTGTTCGTTGTTTCTTCCATCAATATTACATGCATTTAAGCATGTCCATAAATAAATAAAGAAATTGTTACTTCTCATAGGGTCACATCACATTCCTTGAAGATTTCCCTTCACTAACATCTATCCGTAGCATCCAAATCAAGATTAATGGATGCGCCCATTTGCGAAAACTACAATGCGGTAACCTGGCTTTGTCTTGTGTCTATGTTCTTTGACAGGGTGTCTCCAAAGCACTCGAGACTGGGCGCATTACTTGAATGAATTAAGAGGTTTTTTCAGCTGACACCCCCATTCCTAGTTTGACGTACCTTTGAAGACCCAAAACAACTAAGGTTCAGCGATGCAATTATGGGCATTGAGGCGACTCAAGGCTTCTACGCTACGATGGTCGCGTGAATACAAAACTCCATTTTGGAGGCAGGGTACCGGTTGTATGATAAATCTTTGATCAGCAACGACACAAAGTCCACAACCGGCTAGAAACGCACGGGACATTGGTGTTACTCTAGGTCAACCTTGCAAGAACTCCCGTAGCAACCCTCAGTTAGTTCCCTGTGAGACTGTAGCCAGATACATGGTACTCTGGTTACCTCTTAGCGGGCGGGTCGTATTTTCCTCTGGATTCTTTTTAAGGTTGATTCATCCTTAGGCAGGGATAGTAGTGATTAAGAGTGTAGGTACATGTCTGCCTTTGAGCCACGAGTTCGATCCCTGCCGAGGCACAAACATGCATTGCAAAAATTGCAAAAATGGGGACGATACCAGCGTCAGGCCCAGGTTGACAGGCCGGCTGATGGAGGAACCCGTCACAACAATCATGACAAAAGTCGCAATAGAATCAGTGTTAATGCTAGGACGTCACCCGGAAGTGGCGCGCAGAACCCTCGCCCGAGTTCTGTGGTCAGTATGCGAGGGCTACCGAGGGGTGAACGACCTCGGCCAAAGAAGCTAGTTCGGAATTGGAACCCTGAACGTGGGGTCACTTACCGGGAAGTCCAGGACTGCCGACCTCATGAGACGCAATATCAATCCTATGCCTTCAGGAAATGCGATGGAAAGGAACACGAATTCCCGCTCGCGGAAGAGGTCAGCTTCTTTTGCAGTGAAAAACAACAAACGAAATGGTGGAAAGAATACAGCAGTGACCGTGTAAGCACCGTAATCCGGTTGCCTCGAGCTGAAAAAGGATGAGTTCCACCCGATCCTGGGCGACATCATAAAGGGTCTCACTATAAGGCAGCGTTCAGACTTGTAGCGCTACAGCGTCGCGCTACAGCGCCGCTTCGCAACGTACTGCTATTTCCAACGTTAGGATGATTAGAGTTGCTTACAGAGAAAAGTGGGAAGGTTGCTGGAGTTTTCTTGAGAAATTCACGGAAAGGTGAGACTGATACAGCTGTAACTATCTGACGCCATCCTTGACAGTTACTCCATTAGTCACTATTTTTCTGGTACTGCTTTTAGCGTAACAGTGTCCTTCTGTCCTATTAGGCAGCGTTCAGACTTGTAGCGCAAAAGCGTAGCGCTACAGCGTCGCGCTACAGCGTACAGTTGTACCGAACTCCAGCTTTTATGTTTTTTCTTTCTGTATTCAACCTCTTCTCTTTGTTTCTCATATTTATCTGATAGTGAGCTCCTGTTTTCTACTTTATCACATTTTAATGTAGTTTTTGATACAGAAGACTGTGATAATTGGTTTTATTTATCGTTTTTGACTTTAATTATTTGGTTTCAGAGTTGCTATTGATGTTTGATGGCTTTGTTTGATGTATTGCAACTCTGAAACCAAATAATCAAAGTCAAAAACGATAAATAAAACCAATTAT